>JAJDFG010000118.1:192500-220000 GCA_021039105.1 Scomber colias | reverse complement strand
GCTCATTTAAACATCTGCAGTTTGAAAAACAAGGTTAATGAGTTAAGCTCAATATTGCATGACAATGATATCCACATAATGGCCATCTCGGAAACGCATTTGGATAACACAATAGTGGATTCAGTAGTTTCTATACAAGGGTACAACTTTTTTAGACGGGATAGGGACAGATTTGGAGGTGGCACAGCTTTTTTTCTGAAAGAACACATTCCAGCTAAAATCAGAAACGATTTAAGTAGGAATGGTGTGGAGGCCTTATGGCTTCAAATTCACATTCCTTATTGTAAACCAATATTAATATGTTGTTGTTATAGGCCACCATGTTCGAATGTGGATTATTTAGACAATATAGCATACTACAGTATGCTGCAGAATGTAACTGACAAAAACTCTTTTTTGTGGGAGATATGAATATCAACTGGTTTAATAGTAACTGTGCTTTGAGGAATAGGCTGGGTGATGCAGCTGCTATATGTAACTTATCTCAGATCATAAATATGCCAACAAGAATTAATATTAACAAGCAAGGCTCACTGTCGTCAACTTGCATAGATCATCTCTTTACTAACAACCCAGAGAAATGTTCAAAAGCAGTATCCGTACCAGTAGGATTTAGTGACCACAACATTATTGCACTAACCATAAAAACAAAGGTTCCGAAAGCTGGACCAAAAGTAATACTGAGGAGAATTTATAAAACTTTCTCAGAAAAAGAATTTACTGATGATCTAAAAAATGTAAACTGGCACACTGTTCTGGACTGTTTACACCCTGAGGCTGCATTAGTCACCTTTATGAATTTATTCTTAGCTGTTTGTGATAAACATGCTCCCATTAGGAAGCTATAAGTGAGATCAGTTAAAGCGCCCTGGATGGACAACGAACTAAAAAGCTATATTAGAGAAAGAAACTTACTAAAGAAGTCTGCTATTGAAAATGGAAGCCCAGAGGAATGGCATGCTTACCGTGCACTGAGGAACAAGATTACTAAAATGAACAAACAAAAGAAAAAACAATACTATAGATCTAAATTTGCAGAGTGTAGGGATGATAGCAAAAAAATGTGGAGAATACTTAATGATGTTGTAGGTAAAGGTAAAGTAAATAATACATCTACATTTGTTGAATGTGATGGTGTATTTATAACAAAACAAAAAAAAAGAATTATGTGAGATTATGTGGGGAAAGATTATGTGGGGAAAGGAATGCAAGTTGAGTTTCAGTATGATCAAGGAAGAGGAGCTAGAGAAACTTCTGTTATCAATTAAATGGGATAATCCCTGTGGCATTGATAATTTAGATGCCAGATTATTGCAGTTATCGGCTAGAATAGTGGTGAGGCCAATTTTTCAGATTTTTAAATTGTGTTTCGATGTATGTGTCTTTCCTCAGCTGTGGAAGGTTGCAAAGATTACTCCACTGTCGAAAAATAATAGAGAGCCTCTATCAGGACCTAACAGTAGACCGATTAGTATTTTGCCTGTCTTAGGCAAAATTATGGAGAAAATCCTTTTTATCCAAATTCAGAAGTATTTAGAAGAAAATAGCATTAATTCTGAGCACCAACATGCCTATAAAACAGGCTATTCGACCTGCTCAGCCTTAACATCTCTTACGGATCAGTGGTTAAAAAGTATTGATGAGAAATTAATTGTAGGTGCAGTGCTGTTGGATTTTAGCGCAGCTTTTGACATTATAGATCATGAGTTGTTACTCAGAAAGCTTTCAGCTTACAGGTTAAATAACTCAGCTCTCAAATTATTAAAAGTTATCTGTCTAACAGACAACAATGTGTGATGTTTAACGGCTCCCTCTCAAGTATTGTGACGCTGAATAGTGGGGTTCCACAGGGGAGCAGCCTTGGGCCCCTACTATACTCCATCTTTGTTAATGACATGCCATATGCATTAAAGCAAGCAGGTGCAGTAATTTACGCGGATGACACGACATTGCATGTCTCTGCAGAAAACATTATATCTGTGGAAAAATTACTTCAACATGAATTAATGCTAGTCTCAGAGTGGGTTTTAGAGAATAAGTTAAAGCTGAATGTCATGAAAACAAAATGTATGGTTATTGGCTCTAGTCATGCACTCAGGTCAGCACCAAAGCTGTGTCTGTCGATAAGGGGCATTGATATAGAGCAGGTCAGCGAGGCCAAGCTGTTGGGAGTAACGGTTGATGAGACTCTATCTTGGTCTAAGCACATTATTAATATAGTGTCCAAAATGAGCTTTAACATCTCTAACATCAGAAGAATAACTTACCTTCTCAACGAATCAACGGTTAAACTATTAATTAATGCCTTAGTTCTGTCTCATCTAAACTACTGCCCAATAGTTTGGTCCAGTGCCTCAAAAAAGGACCTTTTTAAACTCCAGCTAACTCAGAACAGGGCAGCACGCCTTGCTCTGAGGTGCTCTATGAGAGAAAGTGTCAGGAATATGCATAGAAGACTCGCATGGATGCTGGTGGAGGAGAGACTGGTTTATGGTCTTATGTTTTTGAGAAAGACTTATGTGTTACATAAACCTTTTTCTTTTTTTTTCACAACTTCAACTGACAAATGTGAAACATGGTTATAGTACTAGACAGGCCTCAGGAAACAACTTCACCTTGCCTTTTCCTAGAAGCAATGCACTCAAAAGGTCAGTTATGTATAGAGCAGTAGCTCACTGGAACAGTCTCCCCCCACACGTAATTACAACCACTGGAATGTCGAGTTTTAAAGTCAAACTGAGAGAAGCCATGCTTAGTTATAATATTTAGTTGCAATAGACTTCTATTAAATTAGGAAGTCATGTTGATACATCTGCGTTGAACAGCTTGGTGCATTTTGTGCTTCAGGTTGCCTCGTGTATACGCTTCTGTAATCATGTAACTGTTTTATAGTGATGGAAAACAACTGTATTATTCCTCTGGATCATGTTGGCACATTTACATTGCATTCTTTAATATATTTCTGTGGTCATGTTGACTCGGGTTGAATGGTGTTGTGTAATTCTTTGTATAAATGATGTAATTGTTGTAATAATTGCTTGATTTAATGTGGACCCCAGGAAGAATAGTCTTCATTTCTATGAAGACTAATGGGGATCCAAAAGATACAATAAAACAATAATGCTCATAGGCACAACAAGCATGTATGCTGTCATGCTGCTTGTCAGAGTCATAACTCAAGCCCTCCTCTCTCATTTCCACCCCATTAGCATTTCTCTAGTCATTTGTGTCACACTCACTCTGGAGTGCAGCAATTCATAAAAGTTAGATATCAAATGTCTGGTTTCTGAGATGTAAAAATTAGCAACTGTGCCGATGGATCCAATAACTGTGATAGTCCTCTTTCAAGCCCCCCAGGCCATTCCTCATTTATAGATCAACTTTGATGATGTGGTTTGACAAAAACAGCTTTTTGGGGTAATTGGAGATCATTTTGAGAGCAAAGGGGGAAAAAGTCCCCTGTGTAACAACAATGGCATGACCTGAACAGTTTTGGAGTGGATTTATTTTCAGTGGTATCAAATGGGAGACAAGGATAGTGAGAGTAAATTCACTGTCAGAGAGGCTTGTAAGAGGACACCTTGGGTCTTAGGGGCAAAGTTTCAGCAGGATAAAGGTAGAAAAGAGGCTTTGTCTGGCTACTGTATGATTTGTATAATGGACCATGATGATGATGAGTTCATCCTTACAGCTTACCTCAGATGGGGCTCATTGAGGAACTTAATTTTCATCCAAAAACCCTGATCCAAAACATAAAACTTGCCACTCAATCAGCTATCAGCTGATTCCTGCACTCTGCACATTACATTTAATACATAAACTTTAGAAACATAGTTGGGTAGTGTCTTGATTTTCAGCCGGGCAAAAGTATGCCCAGGGGTAGGGTGGACAGTCAGAATAGACTGGACTCATCGGAGGGGACATTATAACAACCATTATGTAATAACATTGCATTATGTAGTAACTTGACAAACTGTTATAGATTTTCACTTCATCATGTAATAAAACCCACATTTTGTATTAAGCAGCCTGAGCACAGTAAATTTCCCTGAATTTTGTCATAAATTATTTCATTTTGTTGTGGTTGTCGGAGCACTTTTTATGATGAAATTATGGTGGACCTGACAATATCAACAAAAAAATTAAAAATTATTTACTTCAAAGAAGTAGGATTAATGGAAGAGTTGTTGTATTCGTTTGAATTCGATTGCACAGGTGTACCTAATGAAATCGCCAGTGAGTTTATGTACAACCTGTATACCCTGTAGAAAAAGTCAGTCATACTGGTTGACATTTAAATCAGTCAGTCTTCATTTATATAGCGCCAAATCACAAGTCATCTCAAGGCACTTTACACATAGAGCTGATCTGGACCATATGTTTAATTTAATTTAAAGAGACCCAACATTCCCACATGAGCAGCACTTGATGACAGCAAGTATATTTAAGTATATTTTTTGGGCTTTTTTTACTGTATAGGTTAGTAGAGAGAGACAGGAAACAGGAAGCAGAGAGGGGGGAATGACATGCAGGATAGTCGCCTGCAGCGAGGACTGTAGCCTCAACACATGGGGCGTGTGCTCTACCCACTGAGCTATGCTCAACCCAAGAAAGACTCCCTTTTAACGGGAAGAGACCTCAGGGAGAACCAGGCTCAAAGTGGGTGGCTTTCAACTGGTTGGGGTGGAGGGAGAGAGAGAGCGCGAGAGAGAGAGAGAGCGCGAGAGAGTGAGCGAGAGAGAGAGAGAGCGAGAGCGAGGCACAGTGACAAACAATCAACATTGAACATAATATATAGCTGCATCATGGGCTCAGGACTTCCACAGGGTCCAGGACACAATACAGGCTACCTGTGAGACTAGACAGCACAGAGAACTCTGGGGAAGAAGTTTAAGTTAGTGAATGCATTAATAATACATGAATGTCAATGGATATAGATAAATGGAGAGAGGGAGGAGGAGAGAGGAGCTCAGTGCATCATGGGACTCCCCCGGCAGTCTAAACCTATAGCAGCATAAACTAACTATAAGCTTTATCAAAAAGGAAAGTTTTAAGCCTACTCTTAAATGTAGAGAGGGTGTCTGCCCCCCGGACCAAATCTGGAAGATGGTTCCACAGGAGAGGAGCCTGATAACTGAAGGCTCTGCCTCCCATTCTACTTTTTGAGATACTAGGAACCACAAGTAAGCCTGCATGCAGGGAGCACAGTGTTATAGGTGGTACATAAGGTACTATGAGCTTGTTAAGATATGATGGAGTCTGATCATTAAAGCAATGGTTCGGCGTAATTTCGACCTAGCTTCATATGCACCATGAGGTCTATCCAATCAGCGCCTCAGCCGTTCATTTTCATTTGGTCGAAAAATAGTGGAGTTAGAGCCATCAGTCGAATGGCTTAGTACAGGCGCTAACGGGACCACCAGTGTATCTGGTAAATTACCCCACTAATAACGCCTGGATTGTTATCAAACTTCTACAGTAGTACAAATAGGGTCTTTACTCATAAATCGATGCATTGGAAAGTTTGTAAGTACACCAGGAGTTTATTAAAATAAACACTTTCCTGATGGCTTTTACTCTGCGGCTACTGCTAAAACTGTAAACATCGTCGAAATATCGCGCACAGATCTTTAGATATGCTGTGCGGGTGTCTTGCGAAACCACATAGTATTTCAGTGATTGCGCGATATTTCGACGAAAGACTATTTGTACTACTGTTGTAACGATTGGAGGTGGTAGGATCCAGTTGCAGCACAGAACACCAGTGAGCAGTTTGAAAATCATCTTTATTTTAGTCCGCAAGGTAACTGAACAGGTACAGACAGAATGTGTAGGGCAACGGGCAGGGCTCAGGTTCATTGATGACACAGAAGGCAGAAGGTAAGATCATGCCAGTAGCACTCATGGAGTTGAGGTGTATGACCAGGCAGGAGTCTCTGGGCTCTCCTAACAGGATCGAAGCCGGAGGACGCCACACATCGTGTAATCGTGGTCAGGGACAGAAGGCTGGTGCGTTCACTGGGGTAGACACGAGTACAGGAGGTCCAAGAATCTTTTTGCAAGGGTCAGCAATATTGACAGTATAGACGATGCCGCAAATTTTAGTTCTTTTTGTCATTTATACATAGATTCTGTCTGTGTATGGTTTGGACTTCAACATTGAACATTCAACAAGAAATTGTTCAAATTATTTATATTTCACGAGCAAGGAACACATCACCAACGAGATACGTTTTAACAGATTTATTGACAGAATTTGAATGAATTGTGTATTCTTGATGCGGAACGATTCTTGATACGGTGATTCTTGATGCGGTGTGGGGAGGTCGGACGAAGGATCCGCCGTTGCGCCCGGGCAGTGACGAACCCCCAGGAACCTATAAGAGAGGAGAGAAGAACAGAAGAGAGGGCGGGGGGGAGGGAAAATCGAAAGCGAGAGTGAACGAGGGGGAAGCTGTTAGGTCTGTTTATATAGGAGCCAGAAGGGGTGTAATTGGTGTGTGTTCCCGCTCCTGAAACTGCGCTTATCAAGCTTCGATTCACGAGCAAGGAACACATCACCAACGAGATACGTTTTAACAGATTTATTGACAGAATTTGAATGAATTGTGTATTCTTGATGCGGAACGATTCTTGATGCGGTGTGGGGAGGTCGGACGAAGGATCCGCCGCTGCGCCCGGGCAGTGACGAACTCCCAAAAACCTCCAATTATTTGAGACGTGCTCGTGCGGATCTTAGAACGTTGAGTCTGAGCAGATATAGCGGTGATACGTTAATGAGCGTTAATAGTGAGAGTCCGAGATACTAGCAAGACAGCACGGGTCGAAGTGTGATGGTGACACAGTGAATTCTGAGCATCCAAGGAAACTGAAGATGCTACATGGAATATGGAATATGAACATCGCTTTGAGGGTCAGGGCGATGTGAGGAGTTTGGTATCCTCAACGAATGGTGGACAGCAGATCAGCGGTAAGAGAAAGCCGTTTGGCTGGTTCTTGGCTGACAAGACCAGCGAGAAGTGACTTACTTGGGTATGGTTTATGGCTGGGCTGGGATTACCTGTGATTAGTTTGGAGAAAAACTAGTACCGCTGAGGTAGGATTTGATAGTAGGTGTTTTATGTTCATGGCAGAATGAGCATAGGTGATGTAGCAGATGACAGTGGTGAGATAGAACGAGGGGGAAATGATGTTGTGTCGGTCATGAAAGTGGAACTTATTCCAAGCTGTCCAGTAGGAGGAGAGTGTAGAAGATAAGCTGTTAATATTGTAGTTTGGAATTCGAAGATCAGGAGTGTTAAAGATGGATTTACAGATTGAAGTCAATGCAGAATATGGAGGAACTGAAGTCGGCAGCGGTTTGGCGTGCAGAGCCAGTTTCTGAACTTCTGGAACATAAAATGAGAGAGAGAGTCAGCGATGGTATTATGGTGGCCTGGGACGTAGGCGGCGTGGAGGACATTGGTTAGTGATGTAGTGCCACGTGAGCGACGCATGAATGGCATGATTGAAAAGGAGTTGGAGCGACCTTGGTTAATGATTTCAACGACTGAGATTATCATAGTGTATAAGAATGGATTAACTAGACTATTCGTGTCCCCATAGAACAGCGGTGGCTACTACGGGGGTAGATTTCGAAGAGGCGGAGGAAGCGACCTGGCAATTGTCCATGAGTTCTGGGGGCCATTCTGATGCTAACCATCTACCGTTGTAGAAACCCCCAAAATCAGCAGAAGGAGCGGCATCAGTGTAGCTGGATGTCAAGGGAGTTAGTCAGCTGATCATCATAAAAGAAGGAGATACCGTTCCGGCTAGAGAGGAGATGGAACCACAAGCGAAGCTCTGCGAGACAGGATTGGTTCCGCGACAAGGAAGACAGAAGCGACAGGATGATACGATAGACCGCAGGTGGCTCTAAGAGCGTTGATAATGAAATAGTTATGGTGGTGAAATAGGACGACATATATATGTTACTTTGAACGTGTGACAGGAGCATTGATAATGAAATGGTAGAAGTGATGAGATAGAACAAAGTGTAGGTTACGTTAAACATATGAAAGGGGCGTTGATAATGAAATGGTCGAAGTGACGAGAGAGAACGACAGGTAGTTTACGTTAAACGTGTGAAAGGGGGTGGTCTCAGCTGGCCATTTGGCGGAGAACGATGCATCGTTCTGTCTGATGAAGTTGCGGGAGTAGCACTTGGGGGCAATGACATCCCAGTGTCACTGACTGGGAGAAATGAGCTGCAGGGATCAGTGTAGTCAATTATGGGTTATCCTGGTACCTTGATGATGAGACAGCGGGGCGCTGGAAGCCCGGGGGCAGATGTTCCGGTTGAAGCAGAGCACTGGCAGCTCTCGGTGCCAGGAGCCTTGACTAGAGCAGGCTTCTGTGACAACTAGAGTAGGATGTCCACGATAAAAGCTGCCTGCTGTCGAACTAGGCGAGCCAAGGTTGGGTTGAGTAAACGGCAGGGTCACTGACATCAAACATCCTGGCCGAATTGAAGTGGTGCAGGGTCACTGGCATCCTGGTGCTGATGTTCTGGCCTAAGCCGAGTGCTGGAATGGAATGAAGGGACGGCAAGGGTTGTAGGCATCCCGGTGCCCGATGTTCCCGTTGGAACGAAGTGCTGTGGTTGGACAAATAAACAGCATGGGTTGCAGGCATCCCGGTGCCTGATGTCCATAACTAAGCAAAGTGCTGCTGTTAGATTTAAGGAAATAGCATGGGTCGTAGGCATCCCGGTGCCTGATGTCCCTGTCTAAACAAGCGCTGTGCTGCTGTTGGATTTAAGGAAACAGCATCGGTCGCAGGCATCTCGATGCCTGAAGTACACGACTAAGTGAAGTGCTGCTGTTGGATTTAGAAAACAGCATGGTCGCAGACATCCCGGTGCCTGATGTCCCTGTCTAAACAAGCGCTGTGCTGCTGTTGGATTTAAGGAAACAGCATCGGTCGCAGGCATCTCGATGCCTGAAGTACACAACTAAGTGAAGTGCTGCTGTTGGATTTAGAAAACAGCATGGTCGCAGACATCCCAGTGCCTGATGTCCCTGTCTAAGCGAAGCGCTGGGGTCGTAGTGAGGAAACGTCATGGTTGCTGGTATCACTGTGCCCGATGTTCCCGTCTAAGTGGAACACTGGTTGGAGTTAGAAAACCACATGGGTCGCAGGCATCCCGGTGCCTGATGTCCCTGTCTAAACGAAATGCTGTCTAAACGAAATGCTGTGGCTGGAGTAAAGAAAACCGCATAGGTCGCAGGCATCACGGTGCCTGATGTAGACGACTAAGCTAAGTGCTGCTGTTGGATTTATAAAACAGCATGGTCGCAGGCATCCCAGTGCCTGATGTCCCCGTCTAAACGAAGCGCTGCGGTCGTATTGAGGAAATGGTGTGGTTGCTGGTATCACTGTGACTGATGTTCCGTCTAAACAGAACACTGTGGCTGGAGTAAAGAAAACCGCATGGGTCGCAGGCATCCCGGTGCCTGATGTCCCTGTCTAAACGAAATGCTGTGGCTGGAGTAAGAAACCGCATGGGTCGCAGGCATCCCGGTGCCTGATGTCCCTGTCTAAACGAAATGCTGTGGCTGGAGTAAAGAAAACCGCATAGGTCGCAGGCATCCCGGTGCCTGATGTCCCTGTCTAAACGAAAAGCTGTGGCTGGAGTAAAGAAAACCGCATAGGTCGCAGGCATCCCGGTGCCTGATGTCCCTGTCTAGGAGCGGTGCTGCGGTTGGAGTGAGGAGACGGCAGGGGGTTTATGACTCAGACAATATAGAAGCAATTTCAGGTTAGTTGTATTTGTGATAAATTGTGTTAGTAGCTTGCGATCCAGCTTTTAACGTGGACGATAGAGTGATTTCGGTTAGTATTGTGATAACAGTGTTAGTAACGTGCAATACGATGCGTTTAATGGCAGATGATGCCTAAAATGACGATTGACTCGATATGCTGGCAACGTGCAACCTGGTGTTTGTAATGTTCAAGCACGTGTAACGGTGCGCAATGGCAAAGTGACGTTAGAGTAGCTGCGCGAGAAGCTTCCAGCTGGTATATGGAAAAGACAATGTGGAATTAACTTTAAATTAATTATGAATCTTTACTACAAAGTAGTGGAGATGGATAACATATGGTGCAGGACTGATGCCGTTGGTATAATGCCATAGACTGTATAGAAGAAATGGGCGTAACAATGTGACGTCACCCACTGGTTTGTGGACTGCTGCTCGGGAGCCACTTTTATTTATTTATTTATTTTCCCTTCTTTATCTTTTATGACACCAAAACGATAATACTGACAAGTCTGAGTAGAATGAGTAGCGCAATACTACCTGGCCCCTGCCGGGGGGCGCTGTGGCCGTGGGGCTACGGGGCTCTGTGACGTCACGCGTGCCGAACCGGGCGGTGATTGGCTTAGACGAAAACCCGGAAGGCGGGAGCGCCGGTTGCTGTTGTTGATGCTGAGTAAACAATGAAGCTTTAGTTTAATGTGGCTGAGGTTGACAGGGAATGCATCCTATGCAGGAATCGTTGGCAGTTCGGTCGCTGATGTCGGGGTCCGTTTGAGGATGTAAAGGCGGCCGGACGGAGAGTGCGAGTCCGGTGTGGTGGAGAGTTATCTGGACTGTTGAAGCGGCTGAGGAGGGGAGAGTTGAAGCTGCTGCTCCAACGGCTTTGTGCGTTGCTTCCCTGCTTTTTGCCCTCGCTAGTGGAGGAGAGGAAGCCGGAGATCTACCGGGAGTGTCACATCAGGGGAGTGTGGGTTGAAGAGCCTGCAAGGCCGGCATGTGCCCCGCGGGGCGCTCGGCTGAGGTCTGCTGCTGTGTGACGAGAGGAGAACCGGTTTCCCACGAATCTTCAGTCAAGTCGGACGGGTTGATCTGCAGTTCGTGATCCGTGGTGAGTTCACTCTTGGACTAGTAATCGTAGCATTTCTTCAAGTTTTGTTGATGCGATGCGGGAAGTACGATCTGTTTCTGGGATGACCGTGAAAGCTTGACTGAGACTGCCTGTACGTGAAACTCGAAAGCGAGAGTGAACGAGGGGGAAGCTGTTAGGTCTGTTTAGCCGGAAGGGGTGTAATTGGTGTGTGTTCCCGCTCCTGAAACTGCGCTTATCAAGCTTCGATTTGTCACAACAAAATATTTGGCACCTCCAGTGGGGACCGTTGTGGCCGACAGGTCGTTGTCAACGGGAGGACAAATTTCTATCTGTGATTCAGCGTGTTGGGCCCCCAAATTAAAATCAGGTAAGCAGAGCCTATTTTTATATCTGCAAATTTGAATCGCTGTATGAGCAGGAATGAAAGGAATCCACCCAAAAGATAAGACCTGATAAATGGCCCACGGCATCGAACTAATTTGACACAAAATTTAATGTTGGAAAAAGAAAAAAAAAGAAAAAAAGAAAAAAGAAAACTAATCGCTAAAACCATCAAAAGAAAAAAAAGGGAGTTACGGAAAGCTGGATGCACCCATCGACGTCATGTGTCTTGTATGTCTTTGTGTTGAATGTTACAACTAGAAGATCTGGAGCGGATAAAAGTGTGAATGATCTGACCTTGTGTTTGAGAGAAAGAATTTCCCTGGCATGAAAAGCGAAAGAATTTAAAACAGCTCATTACCGCTAATGAGTGAGCATACTAACTAAAGATTGCATGATATGGTGGCTTGCTGCTGACCTTGCATTTGAGGGGGAAGATTTGGCAAGCAGGAAATAATTAAATTGAAGAATGTAAACAAGGCAGATAAAACCAGAATAAAGAGTAAAAGTCCTAGGCAGGCTGTAACATTTTTTTGCTGGTAGAAATATAAAAAGGTAAAATGTAGTGAAGATAATAGCTGTAGAAGTAGCGAAAGTAATAATATTTTAACCGGTTTGGGGTTGAAGTATTTTTTGACTAACAATATTTAAAGTTGGTGTGATTTTGGTGTATGCGGTGTGAGTGTGATAATTCTGCCTGGGAAGAGTGGAGCGGAGGTGTGTGTGTTGATGAAGCGGTGATTTGAGTGTGCCGCCTGTTCGGGCAAGCGGACATGCTCCGTTGTGAAGTTGGATGGTTCAGTTCAATACTGCATGCCCAAAGAGCGTTGTTGTCACACATAAGTGTGCCGCACACACAAACATCAGAGAGAACTTTGTTGTTGTTCTCTCTATCAGCACACCCCTCCACAAAAAACTCCCTGCTCTCTTCCCTGCGTACACACACACGTGCACACACGTACACACACATAGGCCGTGTTGGAACTAGTTGAAGCACACACACATAAAAACACACAAAGCCTGAAACATCTTCGTACACACATGTATACCTAGGCCCGAGGTACGCACACACATTTTTAGTCTGTGCGAGCCTTTGAGACACACATACACACACACACACACACACACACACACACACACACACGCACAGAGACCTAGTCTGAACCTTCGAAGTACGCACACACACACACACACACACACACACACACACACAATCTTCAACCTCTATACTTATACACAGAGACCTCGCTTGAACTTCCCAAGCGTATACACATACATACACTCAGGCCGGAAATGCACACACAAACACACACTAGCCTGAGGAACACGCCCACACTCAAGGGGCAGAACTATGGCAGACTGAACAAGAAATCAGTCAAAAGCTGTGGTATCTGACCAAAATTGTCAATTTATCACAAATCGAGAGAAAATTCCCTGCAATACTGTGGACCGAAGTATTGCGTAGGATTTGGATTCCTCGAGTATTAGCAACGATATTAGAACAACTCTGTAATAATGAAATAAAATCAGCTGCTTTGCTTGAGTACAGACGCTTCGCTCTTTGCTCTCCGCTTTACTTTCTTTTTTTTGATTGAAATCCTGTCCTTTTGCTACAAAATTCATGGAAAGTGGGTCCTGGATACTTCTATATCACTGGGAGCTTAATTTATGAAAGTATCTAAAGGCTACCACTATTATTTAAACTATTTTACTTCATGAGCATGGCCTATCAGCAGCACAAGCCTGCACTATAGCGACTGGGATTGAGGAGCTCAGCTAAGCTAAGCTAATTAGCAGCAAGATGCCTCCCTTTTCCACAGATGATTACCACAAACTTCTCCAGAAGATAGCAGTGCTGGAGACGAAAATTCAGCGACTCGAAGTCAACGTGGAGGTAAATGGACAATATGGAAATGAAACCACTCTACTGATGACCCAAATCAGTGGACAGGAGCAGGCTAACAGACAGCTAATTAGCACCACCAAGAAGCAGGAGGCTGGTGGTTACGGCAGTAAATCAACCAGTAGTCCTCCTTGGAACTCTCTTGGTGCAAAGCCAAAGTATAAATCATGTACAGATAAATCGCTTCCCTTAGATATGGGAAGACGGTTAACAGGCAGAACCCAGCACCCGGAGACTTGTGATGAAACTGGGTGGCCTGCACTGCCGTCGCACAGGAGGGTCTCTTCAACCCCAGTACCAAGGAGAAAACAACCGTGGACTGTGGCAAAAACAAAAAGTAAGAGCAAACCGACCCAATAGACAGGGATTCTACTAGAGAACAGATTTGCTCCGCTTTTACAAGACCCTGACTCCCCAAAAGAAAGGTCATCTTCCAGCACCAGAGAAAGGTATGTGGCTAAATCAAAAACTAAAAGGCCGCAGAAAGAGCTAACCACTGGGCCTCAGATGCTGATAGTGGGTGACGGAGATGTGAATAAGATAAAACACTTTCTCAACAAAAACACCAAAGTACTCTGTTTTACCAACAACATGGTGTCCGATATCTCAGAGAAAATTCTGGAAATCACTGCTGAGCATCTGACAGTGAAATCTCTCGTCATACACACAGGAGCACTTCAGGGGTATTGAAACGGGATTTTAATGATCTGCTGAACAAAGCTCGATGTCTGAATACTGAGGTGTTTATCAGTGGACCTCTACCGACAGTTCGGCGAGGAGATGAGAGATTCAGCAGGCTAATGATGCTCAACAGATGGCTCAAAGATACATGTGCCGCTCAATCAGTGAATTTTATTGACAATTTCAACATTTTTTGGGAACGCAGATGTTGTGCCCTTAAACAGGGAAAATAGTGAGGGAAGAGGGATGAATGAACACACTCTGCTCTTGCCTTCACTCGTTTGTATTGAGTCTTCATTATATACAGAACTTGTTACAGTAATAAAACAACAATAGCATCTTACAGCAAATACCTCAGTAACAAGCTCAAATATAGAAGATGGCGGAACAGTCAGGCGCGAAAGCGGGACAATAACAGTAGCTAGCTTACACAGTGACGGAGTTAGCCAGAAACTCTTTAAAAACATAAAAGTATAAAATTCACCTCTTCCTCTCACAATTAGCAACCATGACAACATAACAATTATTAACAACGTGTGTCACTACATTTACGGTGCTTTGTGAACACACTCTGCTCTTGCCTTCACTCGTTTGTATTGAGTCTTAATTATATACAGAACTTGTTACAGTAATAAAACAACAATAACATCTTACAGCAAATACCTCAGTAACAAGCTCAAATATAATTAAGACTCAATACAAACGAGTGAAGGCAAGAGCAGAGTGTGTTCATTCATCCCTCTTCCCTCACTATTTTCCCTGTTTAAGGTAATTACCGTACACAAAGCACCGTAAATGTAGTGACACACGTTGTTAATAATTGTTATGTTGTCATGGTTGCTAATTGTGAGAGGAAGAGGTGAATTTTATACTTTTATGTTTTTAAAGAGTTTCTGGCTAACTCCGTCACTGTGTAAGCTAGCTACTGTTATTGTCCCGCTTTCACGCCTGACTGTTCCGCCATCTTCTATATTTGAGCTTGTTACTGAGGTATTTGCTGTAAGATGCTATTGTTGTTTTATTACTGTAACAAGTTCTGTATATAATTAAGACTCAATACAAACCTTCACAGGCAAGAGCAGAGTGTGTTCATTCATCCCTCTTCCCTCACTATTTTCCCTGTTTAAGGGCACAACATTTGGAGGCACCGCTGGGATGTTCGGCTTTAGGACCATCCCTAACCTGTAAGAGAAATCCTCTCGTCGATCATCCCCCCAAACTACCCAGGCATCAGAAAGGAACTCAGCAAAGCAGTGGAGGTGGTTTTTCAGACAAAAATTGGTGGTTTGTATCCTGAAGTGAGCAACGTGACCACTAGGGAGCAGCGAAAAACCAATTAAACCAGATAAACCCTCATTTGACTGCCTATGCCAACTCCTCTGATACAATGGAATCTGAATTAGAGAAGCTGCAGCTGGAGATTAAAGGAACACTGTATAAACTGTCTGTAGAGCAGCTGATTAAAGTATGTGATGCACTTCAAATCTCAGGACCAGGAAAAGAGCATGTGACTGGTAAGACACGCAGTCAGTTAATTGCACATGTCATAAGGTACCTCGAACGGGAAGAATCGGCCAGCCTAGAGGATGAAGGTATGTCCGACCTCCTTAATGCTCAGGATGTCATAGACAAAATACAAATGGACAAAGTACAGAGTACAAGTGAACTTCAAAATCAAATCGAGGAACAGGAAAGCCTGAGGAAGGAGGTAGAGGCATTAAGGCTGTCATTAAGTGAAAAAGAGAGTGCAATGCATGATCTGATGAAAAATAGCATGAAACTCCCTCTAAGTGCCAGCACCCCAATAAAAAACATGGCTCCAGCACTGCCAAATGGCTCTATGTGGCACAAAGATTTTAAGATATCAGGCCAAATAGGGGAGCCCGGACAAAAAGATAGACTCACCTTTTCTAGTCTGGCTAGGCAAATTGAAAGTGGGCTCAGCAAGGGCTACCCAGAGTCAGAGGTCACTGATGCTGTAATCCGTGCCATCACACCAGGCCTGCAGTTGAGGAGTTACCTTGAAGGAAAAGAAAACCTCACATTGCCTGCCCTGAGGAGAATCCTCAGGTCCCATTATCAGGAAAGAAGTGCCACAGAGCTATATAAACAACTCACCTCTGAGGTCCAGAGTAGTAAGGAGACACCCCAAAATTTCCTGATAAGGGCAATGGATCTGAGACAGAAAATTCTGTTCGCTTCTCAGGAAGTTGAATCAAGTCTCAAATACGACCCAGCGCTAGTCCAGAGTCTCTTCATGCATACTGTCCTGACTGGTCTGCAGAATGACAATATTAAAAGTGACCTGCAGCCTTACCTCCTGCAAACAAGTACATCAGATGAGCTGCTGCTGGAGAAAGTGAACGTTGCATGTGCATATGAAAAGGAGAGACAGGACAAAAAGAAACATTCAGCTCCATCACGAGTAACTCATGTAAACACTGTCCAGTCCAGTGAATCCCCAGTGGAAAAGAAAAACAACACCCAACAAAATACAGCCATTCTACCCCCCGACCTCCTCTCAGAAATTAAAGAAATACGGTCTGACATGGTGCTACTGAAAGGCCTGAGAGCTGAGGTCTCCCAAATTATAGAAACCATTCAAAAGTCAGCACCTGCAACCCCACAACCCTCTTCCTTTCAGGCTGAACACAAGGGTATGCAGTTTTACCACCAGCAGCCACCAGCAACGGTACAGGAGTACCAACCAGCACTTGGACCTGGACATGTGAGGGAAACAGCACAGTTCCAACAAAGATTTGCACCACAACGATATTACTCAGCACCACGCCCCCGCCCTAGGTGTTTTGCTTGTATCCAGTCAGGTGAGGAATACTGTCAGCACTGCTTTAGGTGCGGAAGTAGTGAGCATTTTCGTGCAGGATGTAAGGCACAGAGACTGATAAAACCAGCTAGAGAGAGCCCTTTAAACTAAGAGGGGTTGCTCCTACGGGACATGGGGCAACCTGCAATACAGATAAGTCCCACGGTTGTGCTAGCTGTGGAAAAGAGAAAGAAAATGAGAAACTAAATCGTTGTTCTGTTTGTAAAACAACACTGTACTGTTCAAAAGAATGCCAAGAGACCCACTGGCAGGCTCACAAAAGACACTGTAAGCCGTACACATGTTCAGGCATTAAGAAACAAGAAACACAGGCATATGAGAAGTCCAATTGTAGGAAAATTAGCGACCCAGCTAAAACACCTACCGTAAGGGAGTTGGTAAGGAAAGAAATGTGTTATCAGGTGTTTTCTGCACAAAGAGAGAATCCAGGCACTGTGGGACACAGGCTCGCAAATTTGTGCTATAGATGAGGTCTGGAAAGAGAGTCACTTACCTGATGTAAAATTAAGAGATGTAGCAGAGTTAGTTGACCCACTTGACCCGTTGCACATTGAAGCAGCCAATGGAACGGAAATGCCATACATTGGTTGGCTTGAGGTGAGCTTTAAACTTACTGCTAATGATGAAGAGTTACTGATACCCATGTTAGTGCTAAAAGGTAATCAACAACCTTGTCCCATCATTGGCTTTAACGTTATTGAGTACCTAGTGGTGAACAGTGTGCTGGATCAGACAAAGCACAGGGACAAAGAAAAGCTCTTGAAAACAGTAAAGATAGCTTTCCCTCACCTCAGGAAGAATAGAGCCAAAGCTTTTATTAAGGCAGTGAGCGTAGGGCAGCCATGTGAGCACAATGTGAGAACAGCAAATGAGAGAGTCAGTGTGCCTAAACGCAGCGCCCTCCAGATTGAATGTCGGGTGCAGGCTCCCCCCTTCAAGGAGGATAAGACTCTTATTTTTGAGCCTCATGAGAACCCACAGTGGCCTGAAGGACTTGAGTGTTGCGACACTCTTGTATTAGTGAAGGCAGGCATGACCCCAAAAATCATTGTCAGTGTACAAAATCCTACCGGCCATGACATCACATTGTCAGGAAGGACTGTTATTGGAACAGTGCAGTCTGTTAGATCAGTTTATCCTACCAACATATTCAAGTCAGACCGCCCACCTGCTGCCTCAGTCCACAAAGTCCAGGCTAAGAGTTTCAGCCAGGACACACCCACCGATGAGCAATGGGATCCTCCTGTTGACCTGACACACCTGACTGAACACCAAAGACAAGTTGTAAGGCAGATGTTAAGAGAAGAATCACAGTCATTCTCTAGGTCTGATGATGACATAGGCTGTGTGGAAAATCTGCAGATGAACATTTCACTAAAAGATAATGAACCAGTGTCGCGGACATATCTGTCTGTCCCAAAGCCCTTGTACCAGGAGATGAAAGACTACTTACAGGATCTGATAGCACAGGGGTGGGTGGAAAAATCCACTTCGTCCTACTCCTCCCCAGTAGTCTGTGTGAGAAAAAAAGATGGTACTCTGCGCTTATGTATCGACTACAGGGAACTCAACAAGAAAACTCACCCAGATCGCCACCCCATCCCCAGAGTACAGGACATCATGGACCATCTTGGTGGAAACACCCTGTTTTCATTGCTGGACCAGGGTAAGGCATATCACCAGGGGTTCATGGGCAAGGACAGTAAACATCTAACAGCCTTCGTGACCCCCGGGGGCCTATATGAATGGGTCCGAATCCCATTTGGACTCATGAACGCGCCTGCAGCATTCCAGCGCTGCATGGAAGAGTGCTTAGAGGGATTAAGGGATAAAGTATGTGTGCCTTATCTGGACGATGTCCTAGTGTTTAGCAGGACATTTGAGAATGATTGTCAAGATGGTCCTGCGACGGCTGAGGGAGCATGGAATAAAACTAAAACCCAGGAAGTGTGACCTCTTTAAAGCTGAAGTACGGTACCTTGGCAGGATTGTGTCTGCAGAGGGAAACAGGATAGACCCCGCCGACACTGCTGCAGTAATAGCTCTGAAAAACAAACAGCCAGGTACTGTTGGTGAGTTAAGAGCAGTGTTGGGACTGCTGAGTTATTACAGACAGTATATTAAGGATTTCTCACGGATTGCCAGCCCTCTGTATGACCTGCTTAAAGGACCTGTGGAAACTGAAACCCTGCAAAACAAAAAGGAGAAAATGGCAAACAAGACAAAACAGTAGGGTTCCATCGAGTACACCTATTCAATGGACCGACATGCATCAGTCAGTATTAGAGCAGTTGATCGACTGTCTAGCTCAGCCTCCTGTTCTAGGCTTCCCAGAATTCTCACAGCCATTTATTCTCCATACTGATGCATCAAATCAGGGACTAGGTGCAGTATTGTACCAAAAGCAGGATGGAAAACTCCGTGTGATCGCTTATGGCTCTCGTACTTTGACTGCAGCTGAGAAGAATTATCATTTGCATTCAGGCAAGTTAGAGTTTCTAGCCCTCAAGTGGGCGATCACAGAAAAGTTTCGTGATTACCTCTACTATGCGCCTTTCTTCACAGTCTATAGTGACAATAATCCATTTACCTATGTACTGTCTACTGCCAAATTGAATGCAACAGGGTGCCGATGGGTAGCGGAATTGGCAGATTTCCATTTCACGATCAAGTATCGCCCTGGTAAGGTTAATATTGACGCAGATAGTCTGTCTAGGATGCCTATAGATATGGAGATGTTCATGAAAGGGTGCTCAGAGGAAATGTCATACGATGTGATTGGAGCAACTTCACAGGCAGTGGAAAATCAGGATGAATCCAGTGTGTCTTGGTCCATGGGTATCTCAGCCAAGTGTGCAACCATAACTACAGACACACCCATCATTCCCCTGACAACAGAACAGATCAAACAGGATCAGAGGAGTGATCCGACTACTGGACCTATGATTCAGTATAAACTATCAGAGCAAAAGCCATCAGGTCCACAACTGAAACAACTTAGCTCACAGATCATTTGTCTTCTGAGAGAATGGGACAAATTAGAGATTAGTGAGACTGGAGTATTGTACAGAAAAACAGCTAGCAGAAAACAGCTGGTCCTACCAGAAAAACACAAAAGTACAGTGTTGAGGGAACTCCACGATAAAATGGGTCATCAAGGTGTGGATAGGACGACGTCACTGATACGGGACCGGTTTTACTGGCCCTATATGCAACGGGAGATAGAGGATTACGTCATGAGGAGATGTGTGTGTCTTAAACACAAGAAGCCGTGCCGTGAGACAAGAGCACCACTGACTAACATTGTCACGACTCACCCGTTTGAGCTTGTTGCTGTTGATTTTCTCCACCTTGATAGGTGCAAGGGTGGTTATGAATATATTCTTGTCATCATTGACCATTTTACACGCTTCGCCCAGGCGTACGCCACGACTTCCAAATCAGGCAAAACAGCTGCAGAGAAAATCTTTAATGACTATGCTCTACGATTTGGCTTCCCAAGCAGAATACACCATGATCAGGGTGGTGAATTTGAAAATCAGCTGTTTGCGCAACTGAAAAACTACTGTGGAGTTGCTGGGTCGAGAACTACTCCCTACCACCCCCAAGGGAATGGACAGGTAGAGCGCTTTAATCGAACACTGCTCCAAATGTTAAAGACACTCACCGAAAGACAAAAGACCAACTGGAAAGACTCACTGAACAAACTGATCTATGCGTACAATTGCACTCGTAGTGAGGTGACTGGTTTCTCTCCCTTTTACTTGCTACATGGGCGCTCTCCACGCTTGCCAGTTGACATGTTGTTCAACTTGACCCCAGAACAAGGCAACAGTAATCATCATCACTACATGGAAAAGTGGAAACAGGGCATGGAAGAAGCATACCAGATCACAAGAGAGAATGCTCACAAAGCAGCCATGAGGAGCAAAAGGCATTATGACAGTAAGGTGAAAAGCTCAGTATTACAGCCCGGTGATCGTGTTTTAATCAGGAATATGACACCTCGTGGTGGTCCGGGCAAGCTGAGAAACCACTGGGAAGATGCGGTCCATACAGTTGTCCGTCAAGTCAGTGAAAACATCCCTGTCTACGAGCTCAGACCTGAGAAGGAAAAAGGGAGATCAAGGATATTACACCGCAATCTTCTCCTACCGTGTGACCATCTGCCACTCGAAACGCCTGTCCAGCCACGAGCAAAGAAAAGAACTGTAGAGACAACTGAGGGAGTGGAGCAGTCAGAGGAAGAAGAGGACAATGAATACTATCCAGTGCCATTTCAGCCATGTCAACCTCAGACATTGAATGCTGAGAGGACAGATAAACCTGCTGAACAAATACAGTTGGAGGAAAATGCGTCACCTGAGTCAGAGACAGAACATGGAGTGATAAACCAACCTGAGCACTTACCGGACCAAGAGGACAGTTATGTTGAACACCTACCTGTGGAGGAGACTGTCCCTTCACCTGTCCCAAGCGAGCACAACAGGACCATTGAGCAGAGGTCTCAGCGGCCTAGACGACAGCACAGGCGACCTAAGGTTTTCACATATGATCGACTTGGCTCACCAGCTTGCTACAATCTGAGAGCACTACCACATCATACACACCTTAAGGTGCCATGGACACACATTGTGCAGCCATACTACTACCAGCAACTCTATGGACATGGGCGGTAGAAACATTGTGATCACACACACCACAGATCACTGAACTGAGTAAATGCATAAACATTACACTCTAGACAAAACAAATGGACTGTCCAGCATAGAATTTACATTAAAAGGGACTGTTGAACAATTGGTACACATATAAACTGTGATTACAGCTCACCACACACATCTCAAGTACATCACATGATTGCAGTCAATCATATCACTCTCATGGACCTTTATCAAAGGAGAGTGTAGTTGCTTTGGACATGCTGCAATAGCAGGACTCTGTTACAAGCCAGCAATGGACTATATTAACTGTGTGTAAGTAAATGGACTCTCGGTATTAACCCATATGGAAGAATGTATGAAAAGAGTTGCAGCCTGTAAAACGACATGTGTAGAGTATAAGACAAGTTGTAGCAACAGTAATAGTATGTCATGTTGCAGTGAATGTTTATAGATGGTATGTAGTTTAACCCCTTATATGCACTAAAGGTCAAATGTCAGGATGTTGGGGACAACATCTATTTTGAGGGGGAGTATGTGGTAGTTAAGAATTTAAAAATAATTTGATTTCCTTTTCAGCGTTATGCCTAGTGTTCCACTTTCTTCACATATAATTTCATTGTTTGTTTCAACTAAATTGCTAAGGTTCTTGGAGAAAATGCAGCCAGAGTGTAAATAATAAATAGGTAATGTATGTTCTTTGTCTGGGTTGATTATGCGTCAATCTACTAGTAATGCCTCAGGGCTTCAGTAGGGGGATTCGCGCTACTTCCTCACTCAATACAAACGAGTGAAGGCAAAAGCAGAGTGTGTTCATTCATCCCTCTTCCCTCACTATTTTCCCTGTTTAAGGGCACAACACAGACACCTCTTTAAGGCAGATGGATTTTGCCTTAACAAGTCAGGAGTACAGCTGCAACATTTTTTATTTTGTGCGTCAGTCACCAGCAGTCCCTGCCAAGGACAAGAGGTAAGACAATCCAAAACAACAGATAAGACAGTGTTCTGGAGAAGAATTGCTACCGCCTGTGATAAGGACTGACCATGACAGTTAGCACACCCAGAGAGAGGCTTTAACGTCATCATCCTTACCCCAACACAAGGAGTCTCCCCCAGCCCCAACAGCCCAACAGGAGGAGTCTCCCTCAGCCCCACCAGGAGACTCCCAACTTTTACCCACCAGGACCCCATCCAGCCTTTCATTCTCTCCACTCAGTCAGGACTCCCCACTTCTGGATTTCACCGACAGGATGAATTACCTTGTCAATGTTGGAATCCAACTCACACCACGCCCAAATCCCATTTTTTCTCCCCTCAACTTCCCTCATCGTCGAGCCCCTCCCATTCCACCACGCTGGAAAACACCAGCCCAAAAGTCGCAGAGCCCCCCCACCTCCTTTGACTCAGATCATCTGTGAGTCTGACTGATATGTGCCGGGTCCAGGCTGCAATACTGATACAAATAATGTTCTCCCCTAGGAAGAGTCAGGCCCCTATGGAGTTCAGGTAGCTTTCTCAATCCCTGTGATGACAGGTAACAGAAGAATGGTTAAACTGGTGAGAAATAATAACAAGGGTTCAATTAAATCTGCCAATTTATTAAGTATAGCATGTCAACCTCAAAATATACCACTGTCTCCTGTTATCTCCACAAAGTTAGCTCTACTCAATATCAGATTGCTAGCCAACAAATCACTGCTAGTTAATGATGCCATTATGACCTATGATCTAGATTTTTTACTTCTTAGTGTAACATGGCTGACTGAATGTAGCGGTTGTGCTATTCTCAATGGGGCAGCACCAATACATTTTAGTTTTATGAACAAGTGTCGAACTGGTAAGAAAGGCGGGGGAGTTGCTGCCATCTTTAAATCTGTATTTCAGTGCAAGGATATTACATTAGGTGATTTTAGCTCTTTTGAATATCTGTTTTTTATTAAAAGGTGATCCAAAAGTTATTTATTTTTTTTTTAATTTATAGACCTCCAAGATACTCAGGAAAATTCATTGATGGGTTTGCTGAACTGCTGTCAGTTATCTGCACTGACTACAACTTTTTTATCATAACAGGGGATTTTAACATTCATGTAGACAATAACATGGACAGTAACGCCAAAGAACTCTCTGCTCTACTTGACACTTTTGGCCTCTTGCAACATTTGAAAGGGCCCACACACACTCGACGCCACACTCTGGATCTGGTTATCTCTAAAGGTGTTGATATTTCTTCTGTTGATGTGAAGGACTTGGCTCTTTCTGATCATGTCTGTGTGTTCTTTGACTTACAGATAATTCCAAATGTTCAGTTAACCTGTGTGTCTGTTAGGAGATGGTACATAAATGAGAATACCAGTGCAAAGTTTATGGAGGCTATAGCTATGTCACCAACTGTGAGTGCAGAGTCAGTTGATGAACTCCTGGATAAATTTAACTGGAAAATCTCAAATGTCATGGATGCTGTTGCACCTATTAAAACTAAGACGACCTTGAGCAGAAAGAAAACACCATGGAGGAACACTATGATAAAGGCTTTAAGACTTCCGGTCTGGATGTCTTAAAGGAGGGAGCTGAAGAAGGCACGGCAACAATGACTACGTTCGTGGAAGATCTGTTAATTAAAGGCCTGGAGCTCCCGTCCTCCACAGCCCTTAATATTGAGAGGGCACACCGGGCGCTCACCTCGAAACCCCCGGTCGAAGCCCCACCAAGATTCATCGTGGTCAAATTCTCGAGCTTTAGAATGAAAGAAGAGGTACTCAAAAAAGCATGGTAAAGAAAGGGATTCGACTTCCAAGGGAAGAAGATACATATGGACCATGACTACCCACCGGAGCTACTGAGGAAGAGGAGGGATTACACAGAGGCGAAGGCTGTGCTGAAAGAAAGAAGCATACGATTTCAGACCCCGTTCCCAGCCAGGCTGCGGGTGTACTACAAGGAAGGCACCAGGGCCGGCCCGTGGCATAGGCAGTATAGGCAAATGCTAAGGGCGCCGTCCATCCAGGGGGCGCCACAAATGGGGGAAGAAAAAAAAAGTAACTTCCACTATTCTTAAAACTACTTGGTATCATGTCTTAATATGAAGATAATAAGCCCACATTAATTTAACTGCATAGCAAAGCCTGTTAAATAGGAATACTAATAATAATAATGATGACACGTTACTTTCCTAAGACGCCCCCCCCCCCCCACTACTTAACGTGACCCCAAGGCAAGCTCGACAAGAACATGTCATAACGTCCCAAACTGTCTGGTGCCCAGGGGAGGAAGAAAAGAAAAGAAGAGGAGGAAAAACGAGACAAAGACAGAGGTAAAGTTACAATAAAGATGATGTCATGACATTATTTGTGTGTTGCAGAACGACGTTAACGACGTTAACCATTAGCATAACATGGTTTGTTGTTAAACTGTTAGTTTTAACGCCAGTTAATGTTATGGAAGAGCCTAAGTTGTTATGGAAAATAGTAATGTAACTACTCCCACCTTACTTCCCAGCAAGCACATTTTGGTTGAAAAGACGTCTAAAAGACGTCTATGGTAACCGGTGAAAAGACGTGTATCTATGGTAACCGGTGAAAAGACGTTGAAAATTGGTTGAAAAGTGAACGTTTTTTTACCGGCTATACGGAGACGTTTATTCAACTTTCACATATAAACCATATTTCACCGGGAATTGCTGTAGCCTATAGAAAATCCCCAGCTTATTTAGTGTGCAGACATAGCCTATATAGTTTCATATTTATGATATTTTATTCAACATTAAATGCATTGAAATTACGTTTTGTTTAGACGTCATTTCACCTCCTCTCATTTATAGAAAAAACGTCAAAATAATCAATACAATCTCTGTAGAGAGCTACAACTGAGCTAATTATCAACCGACATCAAACAAATATGTGTTTTGTGACACGTTGATGTTGTAACCGTTTTTAGACGGTTGAAAAGACGTTCAGACCTCATATCAACCTGTTTTTAACCGGAAATCAAACGTTGAAATTACGGTTTGTGCTCGCTGGGTTTCCTCAGGGAAATTGCTGAATAGATCTAATGCTGAATTAGATCTATTCAGCATTTTTATTAACATCTGGTTAGCTAAGGTTTTCTTTGCTTGTAATAGTCAATCAAAATGCTATTCCTTTTCCACCCTTTTATTATAGTTGTAAGCCTAGCTGTATGTTGTGTTACAGTTCATATTGTCTAAAGTGTGTTTATAGTGTTAAACTTTACATCAGTGTTAAAGTGCACATAATTCATGTTATAGCATAACTTAGCATTCCCACATTCTATATTATACTGCAGTTTACTACTTCTTTGCATTCTGCTAATCAGCATTTTGTTGTAATGACAATAAAATTGAATCTTATATAGTTTGCATATCAGAAAAAGTACATTGTATATTATACATGTACAGTATAGTGAACATCATGCATGTATCTCTTAGATTTTTCATTTATATTATTTCATTTCATTTTATTCTTGAAATCATATTATGTATCATATCATATTTATTATTAGACTGGTGTCACATACTCCTCTTCTCTCTTCAGATGCGCTGTTGAGGTTTCTCAGTCCCACCCCTGCAAATCTTGGGCCACCTACAGCATCAAGCGCTCCTCCTGTTGCCTCCACCTCAGCAGCACCACCCAGAAGTGATGCAGCAGCATGTCACTTGTTTACACTTTTTATTTTGTGGGTATTTAAATCTTATACTTTATGTAAGCTATTTATATTACATTTCATATATTCATATCATATTTTTTTGTATTTTTTTCTAATTTGTTCTAAGTATTTTGTTTGGGCAATTGCTTTCTTTAAATAAAAGAATATCCAAGATAAAGCTATTCAGTTTCTTGTGAGTATGTACACCAGCAGTGGAATTTACTTCGATGCAAGGGGGGCGCCACCTAAAATCTTGCCTAGGGCGCCACATTGGTTAGGGCCGGGTCTGTATACATATGATTTGGTAGAAAATGCAGATGCACACCTCTATACACCAAGGGAAAAATAGAAATTTGTTCTGTGTTTCTTGGAGAAGAGACACTCTTTAGCACGCATTTAACCTTACAACAAAAAGGAAAAGCAGGAGTAACGACACTGTCCAGTCATTACAGAGAAAAGTATAGGGAATATACATATGAGCCATACATTGTGATTGGAAACAAGCACCGTTGGGGAAGAAAGAAATATTCTGGTGATCCAGACCAGTGGAAACCTGAAATTAGAATGAAAATAGGGATTTGTGGTTAGGGTTTTAATGTAGAGAAATGGCACCAGTGATTTCATTGATTGGCACAAATAAGTGAACTCATCCTTGCTTTAATATCATCCTGATAGATAAGCATGTGGCAGAACAATTTATCCAACAGCAGGGTCAAGCCAGGACTTCCAGGCTCAGCAACTACCACCATTGCTTGGGCCACAGGGAGAACCTTATGGACCAATCCAGGGGGGCCACTACTTGCTGTATCCACAGGGACCAGAGGCCTTACCTGTCATGGAGAGCAACTCATTGCAGGCCATCAGAGGACCATGGCAACCCAATCCAGGACGTGAGGAACCAGGACCATCCGGAATGATGAATTATCAACATGCACCACCGACGCCTCAACAAGCCTGGCCTTATGAGCTGACCATACAGGATTGGGCATCGAGAAGAAATGTGCCTGCGTCACCCATATTTGAGATAATGAGGCCAAGGACGGATGAGCAAAAAGGAGAGCTCATCAGCCTTATGAGAGGGGATACGGGAACACCATCCAGGGAAAGTTCCATCATGATGCAGCAGTTTTTAGACCAAGCGACACTGGAAATGGGAAGAGAACATCAACTAATGGACACTTCCACAGGATATCATGGAGATCAAACCCCGGCTGGGGTAGAGTCATGCCCACAACCTGCAGTTGAGGAAGTGGCAACATGAGTTGCACAAATGGGAGGACAAATAGACAGGTCCTATCGAGAAAGAGATGAGGATGATGGAATTACTCCCCCACAACGCCTGGGCCCTTATCTGATGAAGAGTCTCCCGACGTACAACAACCAATGGGGGAGGCCAAGGACAGTGATTCCAATCTTCCAGGCCCATCCAATCAAACACCACCACCACAACCAAAGAGAATGAGGGTGAACTTGCGAGTCC
>JAJDFG010000118.1:77500-187500 GCA_021039105.1 Scomber colias | reverse complement strand
CAGTCTTACTTGCCTTTCATCACTGATGGATTTGTCTCTCTGGTAGGGAGTGATGAGAAAGTGCGCGTGAAAATTTTGCGTGACACAGGTGCTTTTGATTCATTCATTTTAGCATCAGCCCTACCATTTTCAGATGACACCTACATGGGTTCTTTCATTCCGGTGCTTGGAATGGAATTGAAAGTTCTGCGTGTACCTCTGCATAAAATGATGCTGTTTTGTGATATGTTTCAGGGTGAGGTGGCCATCGGCGTGCGACCGGCTTTGCCTGTGGATGGTGTTACCATGATTTTGGGTAATGATATAGCGGGAAGTCGGGTGTGGGCTGATGTTGCGCCTCCTGCTATTGTGGTTTCAGCGCCACTGGTTAGCAGTAAGCCTGATAAAAGTGAAGCAGAGTTTCCTGATGTGTTTACGGCGTGCGCCGTGACGTGTGCAATGAAGCGTGCACAGTCAGATGAAATGAACTCCACTGAAAGTAATGACTCTCCACAGCAGCATAATGTAACATGTCTTGATGTTCCTTGGTCTGTTTCTCGCAGTGATTTGGTGGCAGCGCAGCGGGCTGACTGTTCCCTTAAGAGTCTGCTGGAGGTGGCTCATCCTGCTGGTGAGGTGAAAAATCACGCTCAGTGTTATTTTGTTGACAATGATGTGTTGATGAGAAAGTGGGTGCCTCAGTGGGAGCATTTTGTTGGTGACCCTGTTTACCAAGTTGTTGTGCCTTCCAGGTTCCGGGAGATGGTGTTGCAGGTTTCACACGATGAGTCTGGCCATTTAGGCGTCAGGAAAACGTACGATCGGATCCTGAGGTATTTTTTTTGGCCTCGGCTGAAAAGAGATGTTTCGGCTTATATAAAGTCATGCCACACATGTCAGCTGACCAGTAAACCTAACCAGAGCCTAAAACCCGCTCCACTATGCCCAATACCAGCTTTGTGTCAACCTTTTGAGCATCTTATTATTGATTGTGTGGGTCCGTTGCCTCCGTCTAAGTCTGGTGCTACTTACCTGTTGACAGTGATGTGCCAGAGCACGAGGTATCCAGCTGCGTATCCTTTACGCACGATCACGGCCAGGTCTGTGGTGCGTGCTTTGTCCCAGTTTGTGTCTATCTTTGGTGTTCCCAGGGTCATTCAATCAGATCAGGGGTCTAACTTTTCATCCCATTTGTTTGCGCAGATTTTGAAGCAGCTACGCATTAAGCACAACCAGGCATCTGCTCACCATGCGCAGAGCCAGGGCGCCTTAGAGCGTTTCCATCAGACGCTTAAGTCAATGTTGCGCGCTTTTTGTGTTCAAATGAATGGAGATTGGGAAGAGGGTTTGCCCTGGCTGCTGCTGGCTGCAAAGGAGGTTGTCCAGGAGAGCACGGGGTTTAGTCCCAACGACCTGGTGTTTGGCCATACTGTGCGGGGTCCTTTAGCACTATTGCAGGATGGTTTGAAGGAGGCAAAACCACCACAAAATCTGGTTGAGTATGTCAATGGCTTTCGGTATAGGCTGTATAAAGCCCATGAGGTGGCTAGGAGCAAGTTGACGTCTGCACAGGGCAAGATGAAAAAACTTTATGATCGCCAGGTTGAGAATCGTGTTTTTCTCCCAGGGGATCAGGTGCTTGCTTTGTTGCCTATTGTGACCTCTCCCTTTCAGGCGAAGTTTTCTGGTCCACATTCGATTGTGAGGAAAGTGTCAGATCAGAATTATGTGATTGCTACTCCAGATCGCAGGTCTCCTACACAGCTCTGTCACGTTAATTTGTTGAAGCCATATTACACTCGTGCGCATCAGCCAGCCGATCAGAAGGATCAGTTGTCGTGTGTCCATCCTGCTTGTTTGTCAGTGTCAGTGTCTCCTCCTGCTGTGGCAGAGCAAGGGGGGGAGGACGTGTCAGGCCCCGACGAAGCTGTACTTTATGGACGGCTTAAAAATTCAGAGTCTTTGCGGGATTTGGATGGCTTGCTTAGCCATTTGGAGGTTGTTAAGCGCAATCAGTTAGCTGGTTTGATTAGGAGTTATCCATGTCTGTTTGGAGATACGCCCACTCGCACACATCTGATAGAGCACGATATAGATGTGGGGGTTTGTAAACCTATTAAGTAGAGGTTCTATCGTGTTCATCCAGAGAAGCGCAGGTTTCTTGATGCAGAGGTTAAGTATATGCTCGAGAATGGTATTGCAGCGCCATCCTGTTCCAGCTGGGCGTCACCGTGTCTGCTTGTGCCAAAGTCGGATAACACTCCCAGATTTTGTTCAGACTTCCGCAAGGTCAATAATGTTACAAAGTCAGATTCCTTTCCACTTCCTCGCATGGAAGATTGTATTGACCAGGTGGGGTCTGCAAAATTTGTCAGTAAGTTTGATTTGCTGAAAGGCTACTGGCAGGTCCCCTTGTCAGAGAGAGCAAGAGAGATTTCTGCTTTTATTACGCCCACAGGTTTGTATTCCTATCATGTAATGCCCTTCGGTCTGCGTAATGCGCCAGCAACTTTCCAGCGCTTGATGAACAGGGTTGTTGGAGATCTGGAAGGTTGTGCGGTTTATCTAGATGATGTGGTCATCTATTCCGATGACTGGGATGTTCATCTGGACCGCATCGAGAGTTTGTTTGACCGCTTGGCTCACGCACATTTAACTGTGAATCTTGCTAAATGCGAGTTTGCGAAGGCCACTGTTTCCTATCTGGGTCGTGTGGTGGGTCAAGGCAGCGTATGTCCGGTGCGGGCTATTGATGGTTATGCTCCGCCCACGACTAAGAAGGAGCTTATGCGTTTTTTGGGCCTGGTGGGCTATTACCAGTGTTTTTGTCGGAACTTCTCCACAGTAGTTGCGCCCCTTACACATCTGTTGAAGAAGAATGAAAAGTATGTTTGGTCCTCAGAGTGCCAGAAGGCTTTTGAGAGTGTTAAATCACTCATTTGTGATGCTCCTGTGTTGGCTGCTCCACAGTGGGAGAAGCCTTTTTAAACTGGAGGTAGATGCAAGCTATGTGGGGGCAGGAGCAGTGTTGTTACAGCCTGATGAGCTAGGAGTGGATAAGCCACTTTGTTTCTTTTCAAGGAAATTTAATAAACACCAGTTGAATTATTCCGTAATTGAAAAGGAAACCCTTGCTTTAATCTTGGCTTTGCAACATTTCAGTGTGTATGTAGGCTCTGGGCCTGTGGTCGTCTTCACTGATCACAACCCACTGACTTTCCTCAGTTCTCTGCAGAGTCCCAACCAGAGGCTGATTCGCTGGGCTTTGCTGCTCCAGTCCTATAGTCTTAACATTCGCCATATCAAGGGACGAGACAATGTGGTGGCAGACGCATTGTCTCGTGCTCCATGTGACTGATGATATTTATTGTGTATTTTTGCTGTGTTCTGTTCCATGTTCCTGTAGGCTCTCTCTTCTCTTAAATCAGCTTCCAGGATCCAGTTGCTGAGGATAGATGGGGGTTTAAGGGTTATTGTGGAGCAGAAGCGGTGAGGTGTTTTTTTTATTGTATATGTGTGTTCATGTGTGTGTATATATGTTCGCATATATATGCATGTGTGTATGTGTATATATGTATTCATATTTCATATTGTAGTTTATGCTTATGTAAAATTTTGGGTTGACCTGATGGGTTAGATATAGTTTTATTTGACAGAGTGAGTTGGTTGTTTGGGAGCCAGGGTTCCCTCTGGGACCCTGATTTTATGGGGGGGGTGTGACGGCCCCAGAGCCTGTTGCCTTGGTACTGTGTATTGTCTGTGTCTGTTGCAGGTCCTTGGCTGGGCGGAGCCAGGGTGCCAGGTGATGAGCTCATTGGGAACACCTGGTTTACAAATGGTAAAAATATGGGTCCCTTAAGAAAAAGGTTGGGAACCACTGACCTAGACAGCAACCATCAAGACCACAGTTGGTACAGCCACTATCATGGATCAGAAGCCGGAGCTCAGAGACGCGATTGCGTAAAAAAAAACACTGCTCAAAGGCAGGAAGGCTGCCTCATTGGCCATTTGCATCGCGTGAGAAATCAAATGGCCTTGTACTGCTATCGCACCCTGCGTACAGGCATGTACGCCAACTGCTGGGATGTACCATGCATAATATAGATTGATACCCTTACTTCTGCCTTGGATGTCCTTCTGCCATGTTGAGAGGACACTGCCTGTGCTGTCTGTGCATCAGCTGATAGTGGCATGTCAGTCAAAGAATAACCCCAAATGGACTGAACTGTATATCTGAAAAGGTTTTCTAAAGATTAACACAGGAGCACTTGTGTGAATTGCACTGGGGAAAAAAAGGAAACCACAACTCACTGAAATAATGGACTGCACCAAAAAGTACAGCTATACCATGTACTTCTATTTAGGTTTTTGCACACTTGAACTCTTATTTAATGGACTCACATATCAGAAAGAGCACAGAGGGGGCATCTTAGGAACAGGTGCCAGGGGAATGAGATCATGTGTTTTGAAAGAAAGCTGATTGGTTGAAAGTACATCACGCAATGGGGGGAGGGGGGTGAATCTTTTTGCAAGGGTCAGCAATATTGATAGTATAAAAGATGCCCCAAATTTTTGTTCTTTGTGTCATTTATACATAGATTCTGTCTGTGTATTGTGATTCCGGGTTTTGCTGTCGACAATAAAACTAACTGCATTCAGCTGGACGACTCCTGAGGCCTGTACTACGAAGCTGGATTAACCTATCCAGGATCTCTCTCCGTTACCTGGGTTGACTTAACCAGATCTTCGCAGTCTAGGATAAGCGGTACTACGAAGCTGGTTATCAACTCGGTAAATCAACCCAGGGTTTTCCAATCTGGATCTCTGCGCGTTCACATAAAGGGGAGGTGTTTGCAGCGTCTGACCAATCACAAACATGCAGAAACCCTGCAGAGCAGACTACTTTACCATGGAGGAGCAGACAATTATTCTTCAACAATATGAAGAATTCAAACACATCATCCAGGCCAAAAACAACACTGTTGCTGCAGCAAAAGCCAGGAAGGAATGCTGGCAGAAAATTGCCGACTCTGTTAATGTGTAAATTCACGAGATCATACAATATTAATTTATCAGACAATATAAACGGACAGCACTCTGATCACACAATGCCACTTTATTACGGCACAGACGTTTGGGGCAGATCGCTTCCTCAGTGCCCTTCCTTTCATATGAGACATTAAGTTAGTTTAATATTCAACATTCAAAATACAAACCTATTATGCGCTTCAACCATTTGAGTGAATGATTTCAAACCAACTGTATAACCTACAGAATAATATCCCTCATGTGCCTCAAGGCTTATTTTACAAATATATATTTTCGTCAATTGTTTACAATTACAATAAATAAATACAGTTATTATGCTCCCTGACACTTTGATCTCAGGATGTCAAACCTACAGAATAATATCCCCCACGTGCCTCAATGATTATTTTTTAAATATATATTTTGGCCAATTAAAAAATTGCATCTATCCCTAAAAGCTCATTCTCTCCTAAGCGCTCCTCTCGCGATCCGCGCACCAATGTTGACAGCCAGGATCTTTTAAGAATGGGCAGGTCATTTTCTAAGAGAGCTGATTGGTCAGGAGGTGGTGCTTTCATACTCATTGATCTCTTATCCAGAACATAACCTGCTCCGGAGCAGGTTAGCCGTTCAGCATAAGTTACCATGGTGATTTACCCCGGTAAGAAGTGAACCAGCTTCGTGGTACGGAAAACCCAGGGTTAACCCTGAAGTTACCTCGATAAGAGAAAATCCAGTTTCGTAGTACAGGCCTCTGGTGATTGCTGATTGAATTGTTTTGGACTTCAACATTTTTTTGAACAACGAGAAACTTATTGATATTTTCTAGCATGAAGCAATAGTCAATGACGATCTAGCCCAGAGTGAGTGGACAATAGGAGTGTATATATACACAGGCTTGATTACAGATGGGGTGCAGCTGAAATTCCAGGTGATTACTGATGAAGCCCAGGTGAACAGAGTTAACTGATGAGGCGGGTGTGGCTGATTAGCAGGAGTAGAGCAGGGGTGTGGTGAATGGAAAGTTACCAGCAGCAGGAGAAGAGCAGAACAGGCTGTGACAACTGTAGAAGTTTGATAACAATACAGACATTATGTTGCTGCAGGGCAGGAGTGATGTGTTCAATAGAGGGAGTTCTGGTTATGATATGAGCGGCTGCGTTCTGTACCAGTTGGAGTTTGTGGAGAGATTTCCGCGGAAGACCAAAGAGGAGAGAGTTACAGTAGTCCAGACGGGATGTGATCAGGGTGTTTACCAGGATAGCGGTGCAGGTTTGTGAAAGTGAGGGACGGAGACGATTGATGTTACGTAGATGGAAGTATGCAGACCGAGTAACGCTATTGATGTGAGCTTCGAAAGATAGTGTGCTGTCCAGGATGACACCCAGGCTCTTTACTTGAGGGGATGGAGGAACAGTGGAATTGTCGATGGACATGGAGAAAGTGTTGAGTGTTGCTAAGGTTGATCTGGTACCGATGAGGAGGACCTCAGTTTTTTCGCCGTTGAGTTTAAGAAAGTTGAGTGAGAGCCATGATTTAATTTCCAGTAAGCAGTCGGATAAAGCTATGGGTGGCAGCGTGGAAGTAGGCTTAGTGGAAAGATAGAGTAGGGTATCATCAGCAGTGGAATTGTATGTCAAATTTCCTGAGAATGTGACCAAGAGGTAGAAGATAAATAATGAACAGGAGGGGGCCAAGGACAGCGCCCTGGGGAACACCACTAGAGACTGGAGAGCAGCCAGATCTCAGGTTCTTGCTTTGAACAAACTGTGTGCGGCCAGAGAGATATGATGTGAACCAAGCCAGAGGGATGTCAGTGATTCCAATGGAGGTTAATCTGTCCAGGAGGATGTCATGAGAAACGGTGTCAAAGGCTGCACTCAGGTCGAGGAGAACCAAAATGGAGAGAAGTCCAGAGTCAGATGCCATCAGGAGGTCGTGACTGAAGTTGTTCATAGAGGTTGTTGTCAGACAGATGGGTGTGGACCTGAGCTGCAACCGTTCTTTCTAGTATTTTGGAGAGAAATGGCAAGTTTGAGATAGGACGGCAGATGTTCAAATCATTCGGATCAGCGCCAGGTTTCTTGAGTGTTAGTGTTATTGCAGTCAGTCTTTAGTGATGATGGAACAACACCAGAAGTCAGTGAGGAATGAATGATGTCAGTTATTAACGCGGGGCAGGTAGGCAGATTTTGACCAGGTGGGTAGGTAGTGGGTCTAACTGGCAGGTAGATGACTTGGATTTATGAACGAGACCACTTATTTCAGAGACAGTTGGCAGTATGAAGCTGGTGAGCGGAGAGCTGAAGGAAGATGTAGGCCAAGAGTGCAGAGAGGATGCAGAGTTTTTAGTAGCAGTCAGTGTCTGGTGGATATTTTCAATTTTGGCATTGAAGAAGGTCATGAAGGTATCACACTGTGTAACTGTGAGTAGATGAGGTGGTAGAGCATCAGGTGGTTTCAGAATATTGTTGAGAGTTGAGAATAGGGCTCTAGTGTTCCCATCAGCTGTCCTGATTAAGGTTGTGTAGTATGTGGTCTTGGATGAGGAAAGAGCATCCTTGTATTGGAGTATGTGTTTATAGTACATTTCTTTGTGAACTGCAAGGCCGGTTTTAATATAAAGGCGCTCCAAATGACGGCCTTTAGTTTTGAGCTGGCGTAGTGCTGGTGTAAACCAAGGAGCAAAGTGGGTAAAAGAAACAGACCTATTTTTCAGAGGTGCAAGAGTATTTAGCAGTCCATAAAGTCCATCATTGTAGTGAGATACCAGTTCATCTGTGGTGGATACATTTTCTCTGCTGGGTAAGTCATCAATTCCATTGGAGAGAGCCAACAAGTCAATATTTTTAATGTTTCGGAATGTGATAGAGCGATGCATAATAGTCTTGGATAATCTTAGATGGATATTGCAGGATATTAACTTGTGGTCTGAGATAGGCAGATCTGAGGCACAGCAGTTATGAGGGGTTATACCAGAACAGCAGATTAGGTCAAGAATGTGTCCCTTGGAGTGTGTTGGAAAGTCAATATATTGCTGTATTCCAAACTGTCAAGGCATGAAGTAAAGTCCTTTGTAAAAGCATTATTGATGCTATCCAAGTGGATATTAAAGTCACCCAGCAATAATAGATTTGGGGACACAGAACATAAGGTTGTTAAGAAGGCAGAGAATTCCTGCAGGAAGGCATTGTTCGGCTTGGGTGGACGATAAATAGTGGCGAGGATGGTAGGAGTTGGGCCCTTGATTTGGAGAGCAATGGACTCAAATGAAGGGTACACAGGTACAGTAACAGAGGACACTTTCCACTTTTCACTGTATAGTATTGCCAGGCCGCCCCCTCTACCAGAGAAACAGGGTTGTGATGTATAGACAAACCCAGGAGGAATAGTTTGATTAAGGTGTACAAAGTCATTAGGCTGCTGCCATGTCTCAGTCAAGCAAAAGAAATCGAACTTACAATCATTCAGGAGATCATATAGCAGAGGTCCCTTGTTAGTCAGCGAACGGATGTTAAATAACCCAAAGGTTAAATTGCTGATGTGAGGTTTGGGGTTAGCTGACCTGGCTGGATTAACAAGGACACTGTGATCAACAGTTCGTCTGCACCTGTGCCTGTGCATTGATTTGCGATGTGAAATAACAACAGGAATTGGGAACCTGTTTAATCACAGCATTGGAAGTAGCTTTGTGGCAGCTAGTAGGAGATAGTGGACCATGGTAAGGGCAATGAACCAGGGAAAGTGTCAGTACCTGGGTTGATCGCCAGGGGGAGCTTGTGAGAGACGCAGTACTGTTTACTACCGGAGTAGGCGGAGAAGAAGAAGGCTCCGGGAGGGGGGCATGGCTAGTGAATAGTCAATCACGGGGGGCAGCGGTCTGGACAGCATGCTGGATGTTAGCTGCTAATACTCTGCTACCCAGACTGTTGGGGTGGAGTCCGTCAACCCGGATTAGGGAAGGACGGTTCCAGAATAGGTTGAAGTTATCAATGAAACCAATATTGTGGATTCTGCAGGCGGACTGGAGCCAGGTGTTAAGACTGAAGATTCTGGAGAAGCGCCCAGCTCCGCGGCCATCAGTTGGCAGAGGTCCGCTGAGCCAGACATCCTTTCCACAGCTGTTTAAGAAGCTAAAAAGGGCATTAAAGTCCTTTTTAGTCAGCTCTGACTGCTGGCGAGCCGTGTCATTGGTTCCTACATGAACTAGGACCCGGTTGATGGATGATGGGAGAGAGCACAGCAGGCCGGGGAGCTTATCCAGGATAACCGGCACCGTGGCTCCAGGAAAGAAGTGTGTGGCTGCGTTGTAGAAGCAAGTGTTTCTGATAATTGAGTCTCCTACTATGAGTGTGGTAGGAGCGAAGAGGGGTCGAGGAGGCGATGACTGTGGGTTTTCAGTGCTCTGTGCTTGAGCAGGGGTGTGCTGTGGCCAGGCAGCAGCTACGTACCTAGGAGAGGTATCGATAGCTGGCTCAGGGTGAGGATGAGCACCGGCAGCAGCATCGTACCTAGGAGAGGTATCAATAGCCGGCTCGGGGTGAGGATGAGCACCGGCAGCAGCATCGTACCTAGGAGAGGTATTGCTACCCGGCTCGGTGTGAGGAAGAGCCCCGGCAGCAGCATCGTACCTAGGAGAGGTATCAATAGCTGGCTCGGGGTGAGGAGGAGCCACCGGAGCAGCGAATCACAGCCTCTCTTAGGATCCGGCGCTGAGAGCAGGAGGTCTTGGACCGGGATGAGGGTCGCAGATTCGGGCCCGGGCGAGTAAGCCGGTGCTTGGATGGTGCTGCATCATTTGGCTGTTTATCAGTTCAGGGAGTTGGAGAGCACTGAACGATTCAGTGAACGATTCGGTGAACGAATCATTTTAATGAACGGATTCTAGAGATTCAGTACAGTTAACTGCCGTTCCCATCACTAGTGTATGTCTCTTAGGCCAGTCCAAAAAGTCCGAGAGTTATGCCGAACTGTAGGTCAGATAAAGAGACTTGGAATACGTTGAAGTCAGCTTTATGCACCAATGCTTAGTGTGGAAGAAAATAAAATACCAATAGTTGTCGATTGAGTAAGGTGGTGTGCGACTGTCCTCCTGAGTTGTTTTGGCAGATCTCGACAACAGATGTGTATCCAATTCAGGGAAGTCCTTGCCTAGGGAAAGATGGTTTTAAAACACCAGTGTCAAAAAGATATATAGCCTTATACTGGATAAAAACAAGGTGGAAAGTAGGTTTTTATTACCATTAAATGGTAATTTAAGTGATTTTGCTTGATAGAAGTACATGTTTATAATTATAAATTATAAAGGATAAGTTAGTTAATTTTCATGATTAAGTTATAGTACATTGAAGTGGTGCATAAAAATGCAACAATACAGTAAATAATTTATGTGAATGTTAAAATAGTAATTGTTTTGACATAAGAAATGCATAGTAAGACATATGCTACTGTAAGAAGATATGATAGAGGGAACATTCATTGTAAATAATTTATTGTTAAAGTTAAAAACGACAATTCATGGAAAATGGTTCATGTTAAAATTACTAGTAATACTAAAATAAGGTAATTGTAGTACAAGTATATCCTTAATTGTTGGTTATATGACGTATGATATTTTGAGAGAGAAAATACTTTAATGAGATCATCTAAGACACATAAAGAGAACCAAATAACTTATTATCCTGCACTATCTGTGTAGGTTGGTTTTTTGTGACCAGATAGAATCAAAGATGGCGAGCCCAGCCTGTGACCCTGTGGACAGTTGGAGAAATGGTGTGGCCAACCGTAGGAACTGCCCACAGAGGACATCTGATTTAAAGTGATACCCATTTTCAGTGGGTTACAGATAAGACACAAACACTAGTTATCCTACCCGGGTAGTAGTAGCAATAGCAGTGAACACTTGGAACAGATACAACACAAGTAACTTTGAATTGAGCTCTTTAATCACAAGGAGCTGTGGATTAAAGGAACAATTAGTGAACTAAAGGACATTTCATTGGAGGTTTTCGGCTTCCATAAGGGACTATTTCTGTTGATTTTCTTATTTGATTTATTTATTTGATTTGTTATTTTCCATTCTTTTCAAACAAATTACGTCACTGTGTATTATTGTGTATACGGTTTGAGGCAATAAATTGTCACTGTTCAACCATACATTAATTCACTCCCTGAATCATTCAAGACAGCCGCTCATCGGACCTCGATAGATGTTAGTGTCTTATTATTACTACTTTGGATTGACACTGAGGACGCTACATCTGCATCTGAGTTAAATATGTGAGTGTCACAGCAAAGGGTCTGAATACTTATGTTCACGTGATATTTCAGGTTTTCTTTTTTAATTCATTAGCAAAAACTTTCATAATTCTGTGTTTGTGCATTATGGGCTGCTGACTGTTAATTGATGAGAAAAAAATGAATTTAAATTATTTTAACATAAGGCTGAAACATAACAAATGGTAAAAATTGAAGGGGGTCTGAATACTTTCTGAATGCACTGTAACTCTATATTCTACATTTTCTTTCTTGTTTTCTGTAATTTCATCCTTTAACTCTGCTTCCTGATGTCAGGCTCAACCTTGTTGCCGAATGAAGTGAGCTGCACTAACACTATTATAAGGGTTAGGGCCTGTAAAAAAAGTCTTTGTCTGCTGAGGGTTTTCTGAGCATTGCAACTATGAGAGCATCTTTTACTGTAGTTACATCCTACCTGAATGAGAAACAGGTGTGTCTGCCGTGAAGTGATTAAACTCTGCTCTTTGACTGTTTGAGGCTATTGACACACATTTTGACAGGCATCCAGCAGCAGGCATCTTTCATTGCTTCATGCTTCGGGACACTCAACAAAATGGACCTTTGTATGATAAAGTTTTGGTCTTTTTAGATAGCATGTTTGCAGAAGATGTAGTCCTGCAGCTTTTTGATGTGGTTCCCATCCTTTCTTTGATGTACAGAAAAAAAACCCAAAAAACAAAGACACCAGGGTATGGCAGGATGTGGAGTCTGTTAGGATAACGTATTATAAGCCTGTGCTTAACAGTATCAATAGCGCATCAATAGATGTGTAATTATAGCTTGTATGTAATGTTTAATGGTCGAAGTTCAGCACAGAGGCGTTAGAAAACTCCAGGAGAAAACAAAAAAACAGTGGCAGCACCCGTGTTTACCACTGAGCCCTGCACTACACAGGTTTTTAAGTTCACTGCCCTACTTAAGGCCAATTTGAGAGTTATTAAGGAAGGGCAGAATGTCACTGATTCATTGTTTTAACCAACATGTTCACCATACCTTATATAGGGACTTCAACTACTGCCTCGAAATTCTGAAATGGTAAATGGACTGTACTTATATTGTGCTTTTCTAGTCTTTTTGACCACACGAAGCACTTTTACACTACATGTCACCCGTTCACACACACATTCATATACTGATGGCAGGGGCTAACACGCAGGGTGCCAACCTGCTCATCAGCAGGAAACTAAGCATAAACATACAGTCACACACTGTTGGTGCAGCCATGATGAGCAGTTTGGGTTTAAGTATGACATGTGGACTGGAGGAGCCGGAAAGCGAACCGCTGATCGGTGGACAACCGCGCTACCTTCTGAGCCAAAGTCACAACAACAATGAATTAAAACAATTAGTTGTTTGGTCTATAAAAAGAGTGTGTTTCATTGCAATGCATATTAATTTAAAACAGCCTTTATAAACAGTCAAGTTTCCCTTACTGTAAGAATTCCTCCTGCTTGTACTGGCTTCATGGAGCCAAATTTCCAAATGGCCAAAAGTCATTTTGTGCAAGAACTTTGAAGTTTATCTGAGGCTTTTATGAAGCTTCAGCTGTCTGAGTTATATATCAAGTGCATATCTGCCATATTTACAGTCATCAAATTCTTTATTTCAAACTTCACCAAGCTTTGGTGGTAAGTATGGCAACAAAAACAGGCGACTTTGGCACTAAAATGGATATCTACTTGATCTCAGTCCTCATTTGGACTGCTGAAGCTACTACCTTCAGATAAACTAGATACATTTTTGCACAGACAATGGACTGTGGATTTTGGGCCCCATTACTTGCATTGTAAATGCATTATGAAGCGATGCTCTAATGACCCGTATGAACAGGAGCCATGATTAAAGAAAGAAAAACATGTTTCAGTGTTGATTTCGGCTCCTGATTGTTTTAAGGCACATTAAAAAAATTATGTACAGTATGTAATTTATTATGTGTACACATAATAAATTATAGAGAAAGGGACATGCCAAAGTAGTATTTAAACTGCCTCTTCTTTGTATAAATTAATTTCAGATGAGCCAAAAGTTATTATGTTTGAATGTGTCTTTCTGCTCACCTCAAGAAGCCATAATTCAATTAATGCACCTTTAATGGGTTAGCCTGTAAGCAGTATCTTCATATCCTCATATACTGATGTGAAGTTTCATTAAAGCAGTTTTAATTGTAGGGCTGCAATTAAAAATGTATTTTCTTCATAGATTCATCTGTCTGTTATTTTCTTGATTAAACAATTAGTTGTTTGGTTTATAAAATGTCAGAAAACAGTGGAAAAATAATTTCAAAAGCCCAAGATGTGTCCTCATGTCTTGTTTTGTATTGACCAACAGGCAATTCCTCAAATATTCAGGTTACTGTCATAGAGGACTAAATAAACCAGGAAATAGTCTCATTTGAGCTGGAATGAAAAATTTTGGCCATTTCTTCTTAAAAATGACTCAAAACAATTAATCAATTATCAAAAGTTTGAAATTAATTTAATAGTTGACAACTAATTATCTAATTATTAAATAATTGCAGCTTTATTTAAATTTATGATAATGTAGCAGAATAAAAGTATAAAGTCTAGAGTACTTTTGTCAATTTAGTTGCTGCTAGAAACCAGTTACAGTTCAGCTCCCTCTTGTTAATCAACACACTGACAATGTAATGTCTTTTTACTGTCCCTGCAGGATATGATTGACAAAGAGATATCAATCCCTTTTTCTCTGCAGGTAACATCCTGTTATCATCCAGCGCAGGTGATTCTATTCACTGTTTACATTAGCCCACAGTATTTAAAGAGAAAAAAAAAGAATGGATACATGAGACAATAAAGCGTCTTAACATGTTGCTGCAGCTGGATCAAGCCCTACTAGCCTGGGGGTGAAGACATCCTATCCACAATAAAACAAAGTATGACATTTGTTGAAAAGAGATTTTCATCACTGACTAATGCCTCTGTTGTTAGGGAGTTCCTGTTGGCAGTGAGCCTGTCTGGCATGCCTGCAGCATTATGTCCGAAACATAGACTTGTCAACAATTTTAATTCATTTATTTCAGACAGTGGTACAAATATGAAAAAGAACTCAATGTTCTTGTACAAAAATAAATTATACAATATTCAACATCACAATCTAAACCTGAAGATGAACCTAGACTGTTTACTTTTATTTCTATCTGGTACTGTTCTTACATATCTGGTTACTATTTTCACACTAATATTCCTCCATCAGTGTAATAATGAAGAAAGGAGTGGCTTTTAGAAGATTTCCTGTGTAGTTGCAGGACTAGCTTACTCCTCACTGAGTCATTCTCTGATTTTTCCTCTGTTTGCCACTGTTGGCAGTTGTGTCCTTGTGTTCTGAGACATTCTGCTTTCTGGAATACCGTTTGCACTTGCAGGAGGTCACCACAGTTATCTTGTAGGTCCTAGAGCTCCCGTCCTGGCACTGCAGCCAGATCCGCTGGGTCCGAGTGCGGTCAATGATGCAGCGCCACTCCTGGGCCTCGCGGCGGCTCCAATACCTCCCTGTGTAACTCCCACCGCCAATCCAGTTGGGCAGCAGGTGGGCTGGTAGGCACTCCCCAGCACACACCAGCTCCTTGATGGGGTTGAGACTGGTGCATTGGCCATCAGAGATGTATTTTGTGGACCTCAGCTCCCTGCAACCCACCTGACTCTGGTCTGGGCCTGAGAGAGGAAAATATACTGTCTCAATAACTGTTACTGTTCAGTTTGCAATGTGCAAACTTACGCTAGATACCACTAAATCCTACACACATATTAGTTCCTATTTTTTTCCATTCATCCCACAGTTAATGCAAAAAATAAATAAAATAAAAATTGCTATGACTTATAAATCAAGGTAATGACTTAAGCTGCAGGTCAAAATACTAAGAATTCTGATACTGAATGCTCAACTCTGTTATTTGTCATAACTGATTTTTTTTTTAACTCTTTATTTATTTAGCTTTTTTTGTTTTACATAAACAAGAGTCATTGCACAACAATGCACGTTGTCATAACTGATTTAAGTCAATTCAAAAAATTAAAAATGTATCCTCCATCACGCCAATAAGACAGACATGATTCCATGCGTTTTATTTACTATATAGATAAGAAGCAGCATGACTGAGCAAGATAAACGTAAAAATGCCATATGTGTACAGGAACTACCTGGCGCTTAACCATTTGGACTCACCATTACGCGCAGTATCAGCCGGCCCCCTCCCGCCGTTCCTCGCTTTGTTCGTGGCTTCACCAGCCAGCTTGTGCTGCGTGTCGTGCAGCGGCTGGACATTGAATGACTCTGTGGCGTCGTTGTGAACGGCTGAGCTACTCGTGCCCAGTAACAAGAGGAACACGAGGAGCTGGAATGCGCTGGCAAGACGGGTCATGACTGCGCCCGGCGGCTCCTGTCAGTGACAATATGAGACCTAACCTGCTGCAGCTGCTTCTTATATACCCTCTATTGTAAGAAGTATGAATGAACAAGTGCACACCCACCTGAACTGCAACCTACAACTATCATTCCTGTGCGACAAAATCTGAGTAAATTTCAAAATAATTAAATAAATCTTAGTTTACTTTCATACTTTCATTGACATCCGTTATACACCACCGTCTACTTCACCTTAACGTGATGCCTGAATCACCGCATTTTTCTCTGCACCGACATATGTTTTTGATCGCTGAGTCATCGGGTTCAGTCATTCTATAGGATGCTTATGTGTTGGTATAAGTATCATCGTCAGCAACCAGACAACTTTACAGTCGATTCCCGTTTTTCTTCAACAGTATAATTATAAATTATAAATATTCTTAATCTTAACACTATAGTTTTATGCCGTGCAGTTTTTATCTTGAACTATTACATCACCACAGTAATGAAAAATATGTTATTTCCAGACACACAACATTCCCAGTTTCCCATCCAAACACAGATACAAGACGATCAATCAACCTTTCTTAGAAAAAAAAAGAAATTGGTTCCACCTAATCTTTTCAATTTATGAACACATTTATGAAATTAAGATATATATATACATATATATATATATATATATGTATAATGTGTTGGAGTATTTTTTCTGCTCTTATATGACATTATTTACATCATGTCTCAGGAATGATGATCCCAGGCAAAATTGCCAACCCACATTTATGTCAGCCATGGCCACCAAACATGATAAAGTTTGCCTACACACATTTTTTTTTTTTGAGCTTAAAAATATAATTATGGGATCTCGATGGTTAACTTCATTGGAAGCTGGTATTTTAATGTGAAAATGTTTTACAGGATACAAATAAAGATTATGTGTCTCCACCTCGTGGCTGAATCTGGTTTACTGCAGGCCGACTGGTGACCAACTCCACCAAGCTTACTTGATCCTCGTAATAATAATATTGTTATTATTATCATCATTATTATTATAATCATCATCATGAGGGTGGTTACCTAGTGTCTTGGAGGAATCTTCTTTGATATACTTTTAACTTCACATAATCTGATAATCAGACTGAACTTTCATTTAATTTCAAATAATTGATTATATTTAAACTGCTGAACAAATGGGTTAAATCAGGCTGGTATAGACTGGTGGTGGTAAATAAGTAAGTAAAGCTTTATTTATATAGCACAGATAAAACATTACAAAGTGCCTACCACACAAAATTTAAACAAATAAATTAGGGCTGTCAGCGTTAACGCGTTAATCGCGATTACATTAATGCAATCCATAACGCGTTAATTTTTTTTAATCGCATTTTAATGTTGCAAGCCTTTTTGTCCCTTCTACTCACCCGTAGACGGCTCCTCTAGCTGTAGCGCTATGCTTTGAAGTGGCCTCCTGCAGTAAACCTACCGCAGTGATGGAAAGTAAGAGAGCTACTGGACTTTTGAACGGCTTGTTTAACTTTAAAAACTTTGAGACGGTTCAGTTGACAAGTCAAAAGTAAAATGCAACCTGTGTCAAACGGAGTTTAACTACCACCGGAGTACGTCGAGTTTGAGTTAGCACCTCCACACTAAACACCCAGGTGCAGCCAAGCGTTTTGGAGTGTGGGAGTCGCAGCAGAGCCGTGATCGATTCTCAGACACTCTGGTAAGAAATGCTTTACATTATGGGCTTAAAACTGCCTTGAAATGTAAAATAAGAGGATTTAAACCCTTCAACAGGCAGGGATGGAAAATGAGATGTAAGTAAAATATTTCCACTCATATTTTTAATATATTGTAACGTCCCTCAATAAACACCGAGACGTTAGCCGGTTTAGCTGGCTCTTTATTCCTTTTTATTACACAGGCTACTGTGGGCTGTAGCCAACGCCAAAACAACAAAACCTAATGTAGTAGCTCCTTAGCCACACACGTGCTGCCGTCTTCTTCTCAGAGGCTAACAACAACAACACACCTGCACGCTAGCTGCAAGTCTCACTCTCAAGACGCGTTCACAGACACTCGGGAAAAACAGCACTTTAACTAAACAGAACAGAACTGGCTTAAACTCTCAAATTTTATAACACAAAACAGTAACATGCCCAGTTCGTTACAATATTTTGGATTTTATGAGTTGTATCTCCACCAGGATGCGTTGCCCTTATTAAGGTATAAAATGGTGATAATGATAAAAACACCTAAAAGTGTTATTTAACATAGAAAAGTGATACATTCCGGTCATTAATATCACACATACTAGTTTCTAAACTGATTTTTATAAATTCTATCAAAGTATAGACCTACCACAAGCTTCAACAGGATGTTAAAGAGTCTCCTGGTGCACGCTGCCTGTTTAAGGGTTAAACATGCAATTCAAAATGCGATTAATCGCAATTAACTATGGAAATTCTGCGATTAATCGCAATTAAAAAAATTAATCGTTTGACAGCCCTAAAATAAATACATAAGGCAGAATGAATTACAATATAAAACACAGCTCCACTAAGGAGGGACTACAATGTTGGTGATAGCCTTGCTACAAGGCAACCATACATGTAAGAGTAGAAAAGAACCGGTTTGGTTATTATTAATGACTAATGATTATCCTAAATAATTATTCATTATTAACAAGAAATTAAAGAATAATCAGTTCTAATGATTAATATGGGGCACCACCGGGAAAACCGGAACAATAACCTTTTTGATTTGCCTCAATCAGTCATTAAAGCAGAAAAGGTGAAGGTGTGAAACTCCGAGCACTGTCTATTTTGATCAGCCACTTATCACAATAACATATGCACAATGATCATAAAAATGCTTCTCTTTAAAGCTGCAACAATTTATTAACAAATTATTGATCAACAAGTTAATCAATTGTACTACCATTATAACTAATAGACAAACAACAACAGATGTTTATGACTGTACAAATAAACAGGTGTGTGTGTGTGTGTGTGTATGTAGGAGAGAAGAGGGGTGCGTGTGTGTCTATGTGCGTGTGGGCACAGGGAGAAAAGGGTGTGTGTGAGAGAGGGGGGTGTTCAGGAGCATGAGGGGTCCAGGTTGACAGACTCCACAGTCTCGTCACACAAGAACAGGAAGCGGATACGGGGCACCGTTTCCGCTGGACAGAGTGGTGCGAGGGCGCCCACTCGTGGTCAAAGTTCCCAAACACACCGGTTCAGTGACACCCACGTGGGGAATGAATGAGGCTAGGATATAGCTTAGCTTTTACCCTCTGCTACCTCACTAACACCTGAGTGGTGTGGGATGTGAATGTGTATGTGTGTGCGTGATTAGTAAGAGGAAGAGAGAAAGAAAGCAGATGGCGATTAACACAGAGAGAAAGGGTTAGGACACGGGTCACTTGATACTGGCTGCACTTGGGCACTCACACTAGTGCCCATGCATGTTTGCCTCCTAAAGTCAGGATTATTTGGCTCGTGTGAGTGCAAGTGTACCGTGCTTGAGTACGGTACACTTCCCTGGCACGGTACGTTTGGAAGAGGTGTGCTTGAGCACGGTATACTTGGTCACGCATGCACACTAGGGATTAATATTTTTCCTGAAGACATTTTAAATACCGGGAAAAGAAACCAATTTTCCAGGGAGTCCCGGCTTATCGATTATTTTTAAAAGGCAACACTAGCTGAGCCCTGGTCATTTCAAGCAACACTAAATGCAACTAGGAGACATTATAATACATTGTGTATTATTTTATCATTATAAAGGAAAAAGAACTCAATTTATGTCCATCGACATTATAATGAATAGGCTATAGGCTTAATATTAGTTTGTATCCAGCGTGCTGCGTGGACTTCATTACATCTGCTGCATGGCTGCTACCACAATTATGAAATGCTAAGTTTATTGTCTGTGACTGTGACTGAGGCCCCTATTTTAACGATCTATAGTGCATGGCATAACACACGGTAAACCAATCAGAGTGTCATCTCCCATTCCCTTTAATATCCAGGAGCGCTGTCACATTGGCAGATTGCTATTTTAACGGCGCATTTACCCAGCAATGCGTTTCAATAATATAAACATGAGTTACTTTTGCTGAAAGGAAAGTTGACTGATGAGCTGCTAACCTCACATTTAATTCATATAAAGGAAGAATATGGCCACGCGCGCCATCTGCTGTGCGCTGACCGCAAGATAGGGCCCTGACCCTCATAAAAGTAATATTTTACAAATCTGCATTATATAAACTAACAAAATTCATTAAAGTAAGTCATTTGGCGACTTCTAAGTCATTAAACTAAGTCTTACTGTTATTGAAGTAAAGAGTTGAATCAGTACGTCTGCTTTTACTAGAGAGTCTTTTTTACACAAGTATCTAGTACTGCATACTACACAGGCATGCAGGGCCGCTGCTAAGCTTTTGGGGGCCCTAAGCATAAATGGTCAGGGAAGCCCCCCCCCCCCCCCCCAATTTATTTTAAAATTGACATGAAATATACATATAATTATGAAAATGTATATATTAAGCAAAATATATAAAACAAAATGTCAAAAACGTTCTTAACAGCAGCATTACAATATCATATGTAGCTGATAGTTATAATTTATCACTGTTTATACTATTATTGTCATTTTGTACATGTTTCAGGTGTCTTTGTGTGTCTGTGTTGCTTAAGAGGGCTGTCAACTTTTATTTTGAAAATACCGCTTTTATTTTGACATTCTGTGTTTTTGCTGCGCTGTGGCAGAGAGTGAGGAGTGAACAGGAGAAGGTGAAGACGCACATGTGCTGTAGTTAAGCTAAACTGTAAAGTTAAGGACCAATTTACGTGGTTACAAGGTGTTTAAGTGTTCAAGAATCATCCGAAGACCAGAGATAATTCCTCCTTTACACGGCATGCAGCCAACGAGGTAATTCATGTGTTTTGAGTAATAGGGCACACAATTAAGAAAAACAACAGTGGGCCTGTTCATAACTAATTTATATAATAACTACCATGACATTTTTTTAGCAACCTTAATTTTGGTGGCCCCCGCCAGGTACTTGAGGCCCTACACGCTCTGCGTACGGGGAGCGGCGGGCCTGCAGGCATGACTCAGAAGAACAAGCTTGCACTTTTTAATCATAGTGCATTGTGTTAACTGATCAGCTGTGTTGTGTTTTACTGGCGCACAGCACGCGAACACACACCTGTGCATGTTTTATGAGAGTAAACTGTCTGCCTATGTTTTTGCGCAACGCATGTGTCGGAGGCAACTGTGCTTGAGTACCCTTGGGTTTGAGGTAATGTGAGTGCGGGCCAGCGAGGGACAGGGGAGGGGGGACATGTGAGCTTCAGCACGATACGGAACAACTGGCCTTAGTGTGAGTGCGCCCTAAGCTTGTTGTTTCTCTCACTCATGATGGCACTAACCCACGAGCAAGCTAACTTGTTAACAGGTGTAGAAAGTGCTTGTAAAGGAAATACCGTTGCTGGTCTGCCCACCGATATTAACAAGCCAGAGCGGGGCGTGTGACAGCTTTCCTTTACAAAAGCACAGTAACACTAGTCCTAACGGACTAACAGAAACAGTGTAGCATGTTGCTGTGACAACAACTGTAAACAAAGGTGAGGATGCGCGGGCTTAGACAGCAGGCTTACACCGCATCCTGACAAACAGCGAGCGAGCAAACCGGCCACGAAATCTCGCGCAAAACTGTCCTGATATGCAGCGTGACGATTTTGTCGTGAATATATTCCAAACCAATCAAATTATTGAGGGGCTAGCTAGCTTGTCAACAGGAAGCAGTGTGTACATTTCAACCAATAAGAAGCAGAGGTGGGACCAAGTCATTGTTTTGCAAGTCACAAGTAATTCTCAAGTCTTAGAGTCCCAAGTCAAGACCGACAAGTCTCAAGTCAAGTCTCAAGTCCTACAGTTTGAGTTTCGAGTCCTTTTAACAACAGAGTAATAATATTTGCACAGATCATGTATGCTTTTAAAATCTGTATTTATTTATTTGCAAGAACATTCTTCAAGCACATTTGAAAAAAACAAATGCAAATGTAATTAAAACTGCAAGCAGTGATGAACGGGCCCTCGCGCCCCCAACACATGTAGGGCTGCGGCTCAGTCGGAGAATGCAGCATCACCAAGGTCTTATGGTTCAGCTTTGTCAATTTCAGGTGTAAATACTTATGATTATGGGAGTAATTAGTGAAAGAATGAAGCAAGTGACTTCCTGTTGCCAGTAGGTGGCGCTATGACTGTCACTAAATATGAGACTGTACATGTGTTCAGACCAGGACGCTGAACAAGCATATTAAATTTGGTAAAGCTCAGACCATGTGGAGTCAAGTTATGAGGGTTTGAAATTTCATGGCGAAGCATCGAAATTCGCCGCGTCACCACGGCAAGCAGGAATGACGGGCGAAAAAGCTTTTGATAACTTTTCATCTCCAATGTCTCAAGATGACTCTGTGTGAATTTGAAGTGGATGGGATGAAATCTCTAGGACTAGTTCGTTCAAATAGGATGCCACAATCGGCATGAAAATCAATACTTTGATTCAAAATGGCCGACTTCCTGTTGGAGTGACGTCATGGGCACCTGACGTTTTTTGTGCGCCTTGACATGATGAACATGTGTACCAAGTTTCGTTTCTCTATGTCAATCTGTGGCGAGGGGATGGATGTTTTTCATTTCTCAAGGGGGCGCTACAGAGCCATTTTGCCACGCCCATTTACAAAAACCATAAAATATCAAATTTTTCGCCAAGGCTGGCTTGTTTTGGTGAATTTGGAAAAGCTCAGATCATGTGGAGTCAAGTTATGAGGGTTTGAAATTTCATGGCGAGGCATTGAAATTCGCCGCGTCACCACGGCAACCAAGAATGACGGGCGAAAAAGCTTTTGATAACTTTTCATCTCCAATGTCTCAAGATGATTCTGTGTGAATTTGAAGTGTATGGGATGAAATCCCTAGGATTAGTTCGTTAAAATATGTGGCCTTGAAATCATTAAAAAAATTGACCAAAATTGAGCATTTTTCCAAGATGGCCGACTTCCTGTTGGACTTAGGGTATGGGTCCAAATGGCGTTTTTGTGCGCCTGGAGATGATACATAAACCTACCGAGTTTCATTCTTCTATGTCAATCGGGAAGGCTGAGGTTCAATTTTGAAATATTCAAGGGGGCGCTATTGAGCCGTTTAGCCACGCCCATCCCATTGAAGTATATAGGATGTTAAATGAACGCACTCCAGACATGTGTGTTGAGTTTTGTTACCGTGGAGGCATCCTTTGCCCCTAAAAAATGTAATCGTATTATCATGGCGTTGAATGGGTTGTCATGGCAACGGTATTTGATGATGGGTCATGAGTTGCAGAATGTAGCATCACCAAGGTCTTATGTCTCAGCTGAGTCAATTTCAGGTGTAAATATTTAAGATTATGGGAGTAATTAGTGAATGAATGAAGCAAGTCACTTCCTGTCGCCACTAGGTGGCGCTATGACTGTCACTAAATATGAGACTGTACATGTGTTCAGACCCGGACGCTGAACAAGCATATTAAATTTGGAAAAGCTCAGACCATGTGGAGTCAAGTTATGAGGGTTTGAAATTTCATGGCGAAGCATCGAAATTCGCCGCGTCACCACGGCAACCAGGAATCACGGGGGGAAAAGCTTTTGATAACTTTTCATCTCCAATGTCTCAAGATGACTCTGTGTGAATTTGAAGTGGATGGGATGAAAACTCTAGGACTAGTTCGCTCAAATATGATGCCACAATCGGCATTAAAATCAATACTTTGATTCAAAATGGCCGACTTCCTGTTGGAGTGACGTCATGGGCCCCAATGACTTTTTTGTGCGTCTTGACATGATGAACATGTGTACCAAGTTTCGTTTCTCTATGTCAATCTGTCGCGACGGGATCGATGTTCTTAATTTTGCAGGTGGCGCTAGAGAGCCATTTTAACACGCCCGTTTATGCAAACCATAAAATATCAAATTTTTCGCCGGGTCTGGCTTGCGTGGAAACTTTGGTGACTTTTAAGGCACGTTCAGGGGGGCAAAAAGGCCGTTACTTTGTCAGAAGAAAAATAAAGAGAAGAATCATGGCAAAAACCATGGCAAAAACAATAGGGCTTCGCACTGGTCAGCGCTCGGGGCCCTAATTAGGGTGAGAGAGATAGTTAGTCAGACTTCGTGAACTGATGAACACTCTGTTGCTTGTCAGGGATACTATAAGTCAGACCCAGAGCTCTGTAACATTGCATATTCTACTGGTGTTAAAATAAAACTGATTGTTTTGAACTTAATGCTTCTCCTTCTATTTCATTAAAAGAATACGCGAGGACAAACTGACAGCTTCCTTAACAATGCCCAGAACAAAAGGGAGTTCTGTCCTTCGGCTATGTCAAGGTAGTGACTTAGCTGTAGTGCTGGAGTGGTCCCAACATCCCTCTTCTGCCTCTTATGGTATGCAGCAAACAGCTCTTCTACTTCTCTAAGGTCCTCTTCATCAACCAGAGGCACAGGTTGCTCAGTCTCTGCAGCATCTTGCAGGATCAATTCTGGCAAAACATGTAACAACAACAGCAGAAACAAACAAGCCCTTATTACCATTGGTGTTGGTGATACAGTGTTAGACTGAAAAATGTAATTATTGTTGCACTTTAACTCGTGCCACCTCTGCCTTGATGTCACGATTGACCAGCATGTGGGGCTCCACCCACAGCAGAGAAAAGGCTGGATCAAAGGCAGCTGCTTTGAGGTAGACTGGGTCTGCAAAGGGGGCAGTGATCCCATCTTGTGTCCTGGCCATTTTCACATTGATGAAGATCACAAGAAATCTTTTGTTCAGGGATGCTTGGAGACTTCTGACCAGGCTGCTCAGGAAATGGACTTCAGCTTCTCAAGGTGGTGATTGAGGGACAAGACGGATGGAACAACAGCACTGATTGTGACAACCTTCTCCCCCTGTGTCAGATCAGTTGCTTCTCCAGACGGCTTCAAGATGTCCACCAACTCCTTCAACAGATTCCACTCTTGTGGTGTGAATGACAACTCCTTATGCCCAGCCCAGGGGTTAAAGCAAAAAATAATCCTGAGCCTGAACTTTTTGTGTGTGTGTCGTCCTGTGGCGTGGACACATTCACAGGGTAAAAAAAACCCCAAAAAATATGGAAATGATTGGAGATTATGGTGGGCCTTTTGAAACTGCAATAACAAAAATGGTCAGTAGTAGGCAATAGTACTTAACCTCACTACAATATGGTACTAACACATGTAGCATTTAGGATTGATATCAAGTTTTGCTGCTAAGCTTTCAGGTTACAAGATGACCTCCAATCACAAGGTGACATATTGTAAAAGATATGTGAAATTCAGTCAGGCATTGGAAGAAGAAGATTTGATTTGCAACCATTCAATTGAGGGTATATGAAAAAGGACATTGATTCACTTCTTAAACAGAATATGCATCATTTGCAGTAGAGGTTGACCGATACAGATTTTTTTGAGCCAATATTGTTTTTTCTCCCTCCAGATGAGGAGCAGTGCTCACACACACACACCGCTGTGATGGCTGCTCCGCCCCACTCTCATGAGAGAGAGACAAACACACACACCGCTGTGATGACTGCTCTGTCCCGCTCTCAGTCAGAGTGAAAATCCCGGAGCTGTGTAGTTGTTGGCAGGCTTCCAAAACGTCCAGCCGCACTCTGCCAGTGAGGGAGGGGCAATGCATGCGCACACGCGTATTTTCAAGTCGCACAAACGGTCAGTTATCGATGCAGGTACATCAACTGTGGTTGTTGCTCCCGGTAACCGCGTTGTGTGTGTGAGAGCGTGAACAGCTGCACTGTGAGCGGGGTCTAATTCATGTTGTGGTAGCACTTTTTTCCTGCTAGTTGCGTATACTAGCTTTCTGGAGCATAAAGTGCAGAAGCAAGCACCTGCTTCTCTTAACTTTTCACACCAGCTACCAAAACGCTGACTGTCTTTTCCGACCTCTCATATCCACGTCCAGTGCTATTTATTTTTTAATCCATTATCAACTAGGAGGGCATCTTCCCCAGGATTCATGAACTTGCTCTCCATCCTACTCTTCTTCGACGTGACGTAGTCATTACCCGATGGCATCTATGCAGCATAGGACTCGGTTGAAACATATTTTCCAAGACCTGCCCCATTGTACTTCTGATTGGCTCATAATGCTAGTTTGAGATATATCATTGGCAGATGAACTCATAAACTTGAAAGTGATGGTGATAATGTCAAGACGGTCTTTTAAAATTTTTTTTTTTTTTTTTTTTCCGGTAGCCAAACGCTGTACGCCGGAAATCGTCTCTCTTCAGCAAGGTTCTCTGTTTTTGATGTTAATGTTCTGCACATGGGCTGTACTTACTGTCAAGTACTGTCAGAAAGTGCCGAAAACTCTTGTTTTCCACAATAGACGGGAAAGTTGCAATCAATAATTAAGTCGGACAGTATTGCATTGGTGATAGCTTTCTGATGACTCATGCTGTAATGCCCTACACAACTGTCCAGGAATTGTGAGATTGAAGGCTGTTGTGGTTCATTTATGATTCTTTTGTTCATCTGGTATGGTGGAGGTAAGCATATTAAACAGATGTCAGAAAATCCCTTAGAGCCACACATGAATTGTATTTGAAACTACTCTTTATTACTCATATTATTAATATCAATCTTAACATTGTATTAATATGAATTGCATTGTGTACTGTATGAGTGTGTGTGTTGTAAACATTACGTTACCTTCGCTGCTGTAGCAGATTGCAGCACTGGTCATGTACTGTAATGTAAAATTTATTTTGGGTTAAAGGGATAGTTTGGGATTTGTGAAATGGGTTTGTATGAGGGACTACACACAACAGACGGCGATCAGCGCATTCTCAGTACGGAGAAGCAGACAGAGCCACCACCATCATAGATAGCCTTTTAGCCACCTAAAAATCAATCAATCAATCAATCAATCTTTATTTGTATAGCACCAAATCACAACAGTTATCTCAAGGCAACTCGAGTTCTAAACCGAACTCTTCAGGTTTTAATTTTAAAGAGACCCAACATTCCCACATGAGCAACAGAGGCAAGAAAAAACTCCCTTTTAACAGGAAGAAACCTCAGGCAGAACCAGACTCAGAGTGGGCGGCCATCTGCCTCGACCGGTTGGGGTTGAGAGGGGACAAAGGAAGGATAGAGGAGAGAAGCACAGTGAAAATCAACAATGAGGCTAGAAAAAGGTCCGGGACTGGAATCTGTCACCCGGACGTCTACAGGCCCAGATTACCTGTTAGACGAGAAAGCACAGACAACTCCGGGGAAGAAGTTTAGGTTATTGAATGCAATTAATAGTACATGAATGCTAATGGATATAGATGGATGGATAGAGAGAGAGAGGGAGGAGGAGAGAGGAGCTCAGTGCATCATGGGAGTCCCCCGGGAGTCTAAGCCTATAGCAGCATAAGCTAAGAGCTCTAGGAGCCCTAACTATAAGCTTTATCAAAAAGGAAAGTTTTAAGCCTACTCTTAAATGTAGGGAGGGTGTCTGCATCCAACAGCATCCAACCCCAAATCTGGAAGATTTGCCTGATAGCTGAAGGCTCTGCCTCCCATTCAACTTTTAGAGATATTAGGAACCACAAGTAGACCTGCATACTGGGAGCGCAGTGTTCTAGTAGGTACATAAGGTACTATAAGCTCTTTAAGATATGATGGAGCCTGACCATTAAGAGCTTTGAAGGTAAGGAGAAGGATTTCGAATTCTATTCTGAATTTGACGGGAAGCCAATGCAGTGAAGCCAAGATGGGAGTAATATGATCTCTCTTACTAGTTTTTGTCAGAACACGAGCAGCTGCATTCTGGAAAAGAGGCAAATAGACCTAATAGAATCAATGTCAGTTTCAGTGTACGCTATATTAGGAATATTTTCAATGCTTTACCTTGCTGTCAAACAGCCCTTTCCATCAGGAGACTGAAGTTATATTGCTTGTTAACTCTCTCCAGCACAACAGATTCCATTGACAAAAACAGCAATTTTACCTCACATCACACAGAAATTGCTGGTCTACTACTGCCTCAATCAGTAGACCAGCAAGTTTAATTGACCTATGGCTAAGTCCTGCCCTCAAACGCAATGAGCCAATCACAGTGCGTATAGCCATTCCCATACACTCAGACATTCTCTGCCTGCACGTTCATTGAAATGCATTGCAGAAAGTCAGTTTTCGTTCGGTTTTATCAGGTTTTTCTGAGATTTTAAGTTTAAAAATGGTCAAACGGTGTTCATGGGTTACATGCAACTCTGACACAAGGTATCCTGAGAGGCTGGGTGAAGGGTTGTATTTTTTACCCTTTAATAAGCCACAACCGAGAAAAGTGTCTTCTTTGGATAAAGTTGTGCGATAGACCCTAGACCAAGGATAACAAGGATGTCTACATCTGTTCTAAGGTAAGTCAACATCGTATTTGAGGCAACATATTGTCACTTTGCTGGAAAGAAATATAAAGTTATCTTTAACATCTCTAAAGTTAGCCTAACATTAGCTCCTAGCTGCGTTGTTCATCATGTCACTTTGTTTGCTGGGAGTTAATTGGCCTATTTTTGTTCTAAACTAACATTAACTTCTGGAGCTTAGCTTCATTAATTTATCTGTAATAGCCGAGATAACAAAGTTGGCAAACGTTATGCTGAATGATTCATTGTAAATACTGTAGCACCAACATAACGGAGAGACACTCTTGGTAAAGATGGTAAAAAGGCCGTTATAGTTTCTCATATTCTGAGCCAAAAACAGTTCACTTCAGTGGCACTTTGACATCAACAGTGTTGTCTGAGCTGGTGATGGCAACGAGATGCGGTATATCATGTTTGCACTGGGACCTTTACATTTTGGCTTTTAACTGAAGCTTTTTATCGACCTTCTCAATAATACAATGATTAATATATCCTTCCAATGCGTAGTTTAGACCCTTTTGGTGACTTCTACATGATATCTGATCTTTTGTCTCCAAAACTCATCAATGGCCTCCAGCGAAATGTCTCCTACTGCAACACCTGCCATAGCTCCTGTCACTGAATGTTGATGTTGATGTGAATGTTTGTCCGAGTGAGTTGAGGGGGCATAGTTTAGCCATAGGTCAAATTGACCGGTCAGTTAATTTCAAGCATACCCTGGCTTGATGAGTAGGTTACACAGGTCATATTCACTGGCTTATGAATGACCCTAGATCTTTCATAAAAGAAGCTTGGTAATGTATTTTTATCTAAACCTAAAAACAGAATTGTGAATAATCAATGTTTTCTGATTTACTTACATGTACTTGTGTATTGTTCAACCCCAGATATCCTCAGTTGCAAATACTCTGAAACAAAAGTGCCAAGTAAGTTCTGCCACCCTGTTTGAATTTATTTTTGATGGGTCAAAGCCATCTTTGAGAACCCTGTTTGATCAGTAATTAAACTTTTTCCTCATTAATCTTTTGCAGACAGTTCTTCAAGTAAAGTTGATACTCACATGAAAACTAATATCCAGAGTATTCTTGACCAAGGAAAAGAATCATCCCCAGATTCTGGTGCGACTATGAATGGGATTGAAGAAGAATCAGCTGTGCCTACTGACAAAACGGTACACATATTCTTAATATCATGTATATTTAAACTGACCTTGGTTTGCTTATGTTTTGCTACTGACCGCCGTCTACTGTATGTGATACACTGACTAAGTACCTCCTATAACCCCGCTTCAAAAATCCAGAACTATCACTTTATGACAAAAGTATTAGTAAGGGAGTGAACCCGCAGTGGACGCAGATTATCATGTTTGCAATGTAACGTTAACAGTGAGTTACAGTCTCATTGATTTAACCAGTGTTGCCACAGTTACTTTGAAACAGTAATCCAAATACTGACTACTGACTACTTCTTTAAAAAGTAACTTAGTTAAGTTACTGACTACTTGCTTTTAAAAGTAACTAAATTAGATTACTTTTAGTTACTTTCAGTAGATCCCCCACCGACCCGGCCCGGCCCTATAACATGACAATGACTACCAGTTCTGCCAATACTCTCTTTATTGACACCAACATTTGCAAACATGTCCTTGAAATAGGCTTACTTGTTTTTTAAATGAAAAATAAATAAAAAACAGTCTTTCTTGACTTAACGTAAACATTTTTTAAAAAACTCTTACGTAATACATAGGCCTAATACCACCCCACCCCACCCCCCAGAAAAAAAAAATCAGAAATAAAATGAATTCCATTTAACATGAATACTTATAACAATAAAATAATATACTCAAATGGCACTTAGGCCTATGTAAATGAATGAACATGTAGGCCTATATTGAACATCCCATTGAACCTGTATTTGTCTAACATTAGAGCAGCAAGAAGTGTTTTTAGGAAACAAAAACAGTTAAAACAGAAAAAAATACTTCATTTAACTGAAATATGTATTACAAATGAAATTGACTCCATTAAATCTAATTTAAATACTTCATATGAAAAATAAAGTAGCCTTTCTTGGCTCAATTTGACATAAACACTTCTTTAAACAAAAACAAAATACAATATACATTCTTCACTCCATGCATTTAACTCTGATTGCATTTATCCATATGAATTACTGTAACACTTAAGTTATATTGAACATTTTAATGAACCTGTAGTTGTCCCGCATTAGAGCAGCAAGGAGGAGTTTTACAAAACAAATCAGAGCAAACCCCGTATCTGGATTCATGACTTCACTTGCATTTATGCAAGGAACTGTGGAGTGGGGGAAGTAAACCAGTGATTGTACCTCATTAACAGAAGCTTCTCGAACCTCTGGTCAGACAGTCTATTTCTTCTTGGTGTGAGTACCAAACCCCCCAGACTGAAGAGACGCTCCACAGGAGCACTGGATCTTCTTTATGTTTGCAAACTGATGCAGAATCTGAAGATCATTGGATGAACTCAGGTAGTTCATGACTTCCTTTTCTGCAGAGTAGGTCTCCTCTGGCTCTGCCTCAAAATTGAAAAAGTCCATCTCACCTTGATGTACACATCTCACCTTGTGTGTTCATCTCACAGGTGTGTTGGCCACACTGGCAGAGCTCTGTGTTGGAGGAGCAGTTGTGCGGCATTCTTCAGTTAGAAGCTGTTTCACTTGCTCCCTCCTATCTGCATCTCTCAGCCACCGGAGTTTGAATTTTGGGCAACTCACAGCTGCGAGAAGGGCATCTCTGTCTTCCAGGAGATCACCAAACCGGGTCTTGACTGCCTGAAAAATAAAAATAAATTGCTATGGTTAGGATACGTGCAATAACCTGTGTGTCTGTGTTTCTCTTTTTATCTGTGTTTCTCTTTTTATTTTTTCTCTTTTGCACTGTGATGTAAATATCCCATGTGTGTGTGTGTGTGTTTATTTATTTATTCATTCATTCATTCATTTATTAAATAGCACACTGTTGAACATAATATTGGCATAAGTGAATGTTTATAGTGTAAATTGTAGACAGTGAAACATGGAATAGCTTAAACGTGGATCATACCTGCACTACGGCATCTGGAAGGCCTGCGGTCATGCTGGAGAGGGCATCTTTGACAGCCAGGGTCCTCTGCATCAGAACTTCCAGTGTTGGTAATAAAGTCCCATAAGGACAGTCTGCTTGGAGAATGTCCAGAGCTACAGTCAGGGGCTTTGTGGCCGTGCAGTATTCATTAAGGAATTGATATTCCCTCTCTTTGAAGCATTTCACTCCCAGCTTGGTGCACAGAGTGTTGAGCTCATTCATGGGGACTTCTGTTACTCTCTTCAAAGCATCAAAAAAGGAGTTCCACCTTGTGGAGGTTGGTACCAGGAGCTTTCTTTTGCTGACTTCCTCCACTGCCTCTGATGCGCTGGTGGGCCTACTGGCTTTTGTCCAAAGTGCTGAGCATTTTGCTGTGCTGCTCCTGTACACAATCTTAATCTCTGCATTCGATGTTAAATATTTGTCCAAATCGTTTGTGGAAATGAGGTTTATTGTGTGGGAAGCACACCTGTGGTGTGGAGGAAGCACAATCTGGGCCTCGGCATCACTCTCATGCTCAGCTGACAAGAGTTCTGCCATAGGTAAAAATGTGACCTCATCATCTGGGTTTGGATCTTCATCCATCTCATCATCGCTAGACACAGCCTGGTAAACTCGAAATGCCTTGACAAAGTTCGAGCCGTTATCTGTCACTGTTGCAACTACCTTGTTCCCAATCCCATACGCCGAGTGGATGTCTTCAATTTCTGTGTCTCCCTCGTACTCTTCTGCATGCTAAAGCTGCCTTTTTGCGTTCTAACGTGTCTTTTCTAAGCCAGTGTAATGTCACCCCCATGTAACTTTTATTGTTAGCTGTCCAAATATCAGCTGTTGTTGACACAAAGTCGACCTCATGTACCGCAGCCTTCAGATTTGCCTCCATCGTTTCATATTGCTTGTCCAGGTAGCTAGAAAAGCATGTTCTGTGAGGCAGCTCAGCATCGTTACTGGTAGGGATCTTGGATATGATGGTACGAAACAATGGTGAGTCAACAGTGTTCACAGGCAGCATTTCCTCGACCACATAATGCCCAACCGTCCTGTTCAACTCCGCCCCACTTACTGGTTTTACACCGAAATCCAGCTTCCTCTGCTTGCTAGGTCTGGGACCTCCTTCACCTGTGTCTTTCGCCGTTGGGACTTGATCCGTTAGCTTCGTTGTGCTGTGCTGTTTCTCCAGATGTTTTTTCAGGTGTGACGTTGTGTTTTTGAAGGTAGACAACACTTTGTCACCAGCGCAAAGTGTACAGCGGACCTTAATGTTGTCATCCTTAACAGAAATAAAATCAAAATAATGCCTGTATTTCCAGCTGCTAAAGGCGGACTTCTCTCCTTCCATGTTCATATCTGACGAGATAGAATCTTTGATCTGATTTTGGCGCCGCGGGAGCAGAGATGACGTAACTCGTCGTATAAATAGCCAACAACAAAAAAAGAATGCATAGTAGACCTAGGCCTAAATATAGATCTAACCTAACCCACGTTCCCCCGAAATGCAGAAATAGTAACGCACAGTGTTTTAGAAAAGTAACTTTAATCTGACTACTAGTTTTGGAATAGTACTTGCGTTAGACTACTCGTTATTGAAAAAAGTAGTCCGACTACAGTAACGCGTTACTAAGTAGAGCGTTACCGGCAACACTGGATTTAACTATGCAGCTAGCAAACTTACTTAGCCGATAAGCTAGCATTAACTTTCATTCAGAACTTACCGCTCTGTGGAACTTCAAATGTCGAACGAAGTTGAAAGTTGTCCGTTTGTAATCTTCGACCTGCATTTTTTGCATACTGCAATTCGTTTTTTGGTGACCACCTCGTAGATTTTATACCCGAACGAAACTACCTAGCTTCATTGCTGATTTTCATTGTGCTTCTCTCTCCTATCCTTCCTTTCTCTCCTCTCAACCCCAACCGGTCGAGGCAGATGTCCTCCCACTGAGTCTGAGTCTGGTCCTGCCTGTTTCTTCCTGTTAAAAGAGAGTTTTTTCTTGCCACTGTTGCCAAGTGCTTGCTCATGTGGGAATGTTGGGTCTCTTTAAAATTAAAACCTGAAGAGTTCAGTTTAGAACCTGCTCTATGTGTAAAATGCCTTGAGATAGCTTTGTTGTGATTTGGCGCTATAAAAATAAAGATTGATTGATTGATTGATTGACCTTTGGTATCATTTTTGCCAACTGGCGCGTTGTTTGACAGTTCCTCTTCATTGGTTGTCCTGCAATTTAATTGGATGGATGCTGTCGGATAAAAACAACGTGGATGTTGTGCGGACAGCACACACGCACAGATTCACACATATACACAGAGAGAGATAGAGCGGTCCATGTCAACATACTTTTTAATCTTTGGGTTTTGGGGAAAGTAGCAAGTCTTTTCAAGTCAAAAGGCTCAAGTCCAAGTGAAGTCACAAGTTACTGATGTTAAAGTCCATGTCGAGTTGCAAGTCTCTTTACATTTTGTCAAGTTCAGTCTAAAGTCATCAAATTCATGACTCGAGTCTGACTCGAGTCCAAGTCAGTCCAAGTGACTTGAGTCTACACCTCTGATAAGAAGTGTTTAGGGGTGACACGGCCACAAAATTTCGTCCAGTTCGTCCAGAGTGAGCGATTTTTTTGAGGGGTGGGCGTCATCACTAGACAGGGCGATGTCGCTCACGGCATGTCAGGAAAGGCTTATTGAAAACTCATGCATTTGAATCACTTTTTCTCCCTCGCTCGCTTGCGTCGCTGTATGTCAGGAGGCGGTGTTACTCTACTCTACTCCCAGACAAAACCCATTACTGTCTGTAATGGTAATTCTTATTATTCATCTTCTCTGATAAAATAAGTAACTATGTCATATGTGTTACGGGACCAGCAGTTTAGGCCTGTTCTGTGTTTTTCATCATCTTTTTTTGTGTCATTCCAGGTCTCACCACTCCTGCAATCACCTCATTTCCCTCACCTGTTGCCCCGCCCCTTCCCTCAGCTGTCCCTCATCATCATTACCACCTGCATATATACTGCCACTTTTCAGTTGCCCAGTGTCTGTGGAACTTCAAATGTCGAACGAAGTTGAAAGTTGTCCGTTTGTAATCTTCGACCTGCATTTTTTGCATACTGCAATTCGTTTTTTGGTGACCACCTCGTAGATTTTATACCCGAACGAAACTACCTAGCTTCATTGCTGATTTTCATTGTGCTTCTCTCTCCTATCCTTCCTTTCTCTCCTCTCAACCCCAACCGGTCGAGGCAGATGTCCTCCCACTGAGTCTGAGTCTGGTCCTGCCTGTTTCTTCCTGTTAAAAGAGAGTTTTTTCTTGCCACTGTTGCCAAGTGCTTGCTCATGTGGGAATGTTGGGTCTCTTTAAAATTAAAACCTGAAGAGTTCAGTTTAGAACCTGCTCTATGTGTAAAATGCCTTGAGATAGCTTTGTTGTGATTTGGCGCTATAAAAATAAAGATTGATTGATTGATTGACCTTTGGTATCATTTTTGCCAACTGGCGCGTTGTTTGACAGTTCCTCTTCATTGGTTGTCCTGCAATTTAATTGGATGGATGCTGTCGGATAAAAACAACGTGGATGTTGTGCGGACAGCACACACGCACAGATTCACACATATACACAGAGAGAGATAGAGCGGTCCATGTCAACATACTTTTTAATCTTTGGGTTTTGGGGAAAGTAGCAAGTCTTTTCAAGTCAAAAGGCTCAAGTCCAAGTGAAGTCACAAGTTACTGATGTTAAAGTCCATGTCGAGTTGCAAGTCTCTTTACATTTTGTCAAGTTCAGTCTAAAGTCATCAAATTCATGACTCGAGTCTGACTCGAGTCCAAGTCAGTCCAAGTGACTTGAGTCTACACCTCTGATAAGAAGTGTTTAGGGGTGACACGGCCACAAAATTTCGTCCAGTTCGTCCAGAGTGAGCGATTTTTTTGAGGGGTGGGCGTCATCACTAGACAGGGCGATGTCGCTCACGGCATGTCAGGAAAGGCTTATTGAAAACTCATGCATTTGAATCACTTTTTCTCCCTCGCTCGCTTGCGTCGCTGTATGTCAGGAGGCGGTGTTACTCTACTCTACTCCCAGACAAAACCCATTACTGTCTGTAATGGTAATTCTTATTATTCATCTTCTCTGATAAAATAAGTAACTATGTCATATGTGTTACGGGACCAGCAGTTTAGGCCTGTTCTGTGTTTTTCATCATCTTTTTTTGTGTCATTCCAGGTCTCACCACTCCTGCAATCACCTCATTTCCCTCACCTGTTGCCCCGCCCCTTCCCTCAGCTGTCCCTCATCATCATTACCACCTGCATATATACTGCCACTTTTCAGTTGCCCAGTGTCAGAGTGTCTGTCCTCATGTGCCTCCGAAGCCCTGTAGTTCTGTCTAGTTTTGCCTGTGGCATTGAGGATTTTTTGTGCCTCCCTCTTTTTGTTTTTCGATACCTTTGTGGTTTCTTGGTTGAAGTTTTTGTTGTTTTTCCCTTTAATAAATACCCTTGGTTTTTTGCCTGCTACACTGCGTCGGTATCGTTGATTCTGGGTCCCCGCCTTGTCAACCACTTGACAGTACACTCTGACCAACATGGACCCAGCCGATTCCGACCCAGTGCGACAAGAGCTTGCCAGTCAAGCTGCTTCCATCAAGAAACAAGAAGACCAGCTCAACTCGGTGGCTGGGGGTCTTCAGGATTTCGCCACTCATCAGGACAAGGTTCTGGATTCGCTCCGCAGGCAGGTGCAGCTGCTCTCCATGCGGCCCTCTACACCGGAGCCTCGGCTGCCCCCCCTGAGCGATTCTCGGGTAAACCTGGAGCATGTAAGCCCTTTCTTACTCAGTGCTCTCTCATTTTTGAACTGCAGCCCTCCACCTATCCTTCAGAGAGATCCCGGGTGGCCTTCATCATCTCACAGCTCACTGGTCGGGCTAGAGATTGGGGAACTGCTGAGTGGGAGAGGAAATCAGCTGTCTGTGCCTCAGTTGAACTTTTTTCTGCTGCACTGAAGAAGGTGTTTTACCATGTTACTCCAGGGAGAGAGGCGGCAAGGGGACTGCTGAATCTCAGTCAGGGAAAGAGAAGTGTGGCGGACTTTTCCATTGAATTTCGCACCATGGCGGCAGAAAGTAAGTGGAACCCTGCTGCTCTTTATGATGCCTTTTACAAGGGGCTTTCTGAGGACATTAAGGATGAACTGGCGGCCAGAGATCCTCCTGAGGATTTGGAGGCTCTTATCGCTATCTCCATTCGTGTGGATGGGCGCCTCAGGGAGCGCAGAAAGGAAAAGGCCTGTACATCTTCCTCCAGAGCGCCTCCTCGTTTTTCAGCCTGGGAAACTGCGGTCTCTCCTAGTTCCACGACCAGTTCTCAGCCTGACACCTCGGAGCCGATGCAACTGGGACGGACTCGCCTCTCAGTGGAGGAACGTCAGCGCCGCCTGCGTCAGAACAGATGTTTGTACTGTGGCCAGGCTGGTCACTTCGCGGCTTCGTGTCCAGTAAAAGATCAGGCTCACCAGTAATTCCAGGGGTACTGGTGAGCCGCACTCTGACTCCTGAGATGTCTTCTCGTCCCCTGCATCATGGACAGTTTACAGTGGCTGGTCAGTCTTCAGTGGTAGCCGTGTTCATCGATTCTGGAGCTGATGCCAACTTCATGGACAACATCCTGGCAGCTCAGCTGGGACTTGGTCGTGAACCCCTTGCTAAACCTGTCCCAGCTAGTGCGCTCGATGGCCGCCTACTATGCACTGTCACCCACCGCACGGCTCCGGTCCTTTTCGGCATGTCAGGTAACCATCAAGAATCGCTCCATTTCCACTTAATTAATGCTCCCAGCACACCTGTTATTTTAGGCTATCCCTGGCTGAAACTCCACAATCCTCACATAGACTGATCCTCTGGTGTTATCACACAATGGAGTTCATACTGTCATGCCACATGTCTTCGTTCTGCCTCACCCGTGACTGAATGTAACCCCCCATCTGAGTTCCCAGATCTGTCTAGAGTGCCCTCCGAGTACATGGACCTTAAGGAGGTGTTCAACAAGACTCGGGCCTCCTCGTTACCCCCCCCATCGGCCCTATGACTGTGCCATTGACCTCCTGCCTGGCAGTACTCCCCCCAGGGGGCGCATTTTTTCTTTGTCTGCTCCCGAAACCAGGGCCATGGAGATGTACATCAATGACTCGTTGGCAGCAGGCCTCATCCGCCCTTCTTCGTCTCCTGCTGGGGCCGGCTTCTTTTTCGTGGACAAGAAGGACAAGTCACTGCGCCCGTGCATCGACTATCGAGGTCTCAACGACATTACTGTTAAGAACAGGTACCCTCTTCCACTCATCTCCTCTGCTTTTGAACTGTTACAAGGTGCCACTGTGTTTTCCAAACTCGACCTCAGGAATGCATACCATCTGGTGCGAATTCGCGAGGGAGATGAGTGGAAAACGGCTTTCAACACCCCCCCAGGGCCATTATGAATATCTGCTGATGCCTTTCGGTCTCACCAATGCCCCTGCCGTTTTCCAGGCCCTAGTCAACGATGTGCTGAGGGACATGCTCAACACCTGTGTTTTTGTGTATTTGGATGACATTCTTATTTTCTCAAAGTCCAGGCAGGAGCATGTCCAGCATGTGCGGCGCGTCCTCCAAAGGCTTCTGGAGAATAGACTGTTTGTCAAGGCGGAGAAGTGTGTGTTCCATGTGTCTGAGGTGTCTTTCCTAGGCTTCATCATCAAGGAGGGAAGCATTCGGATGGATCCTGCCAAGGTCAGTCCTGTCCTGGACTGGCCTTCTCCCTCCTCCCGTAAGGAGCTGCAGCGCTTCTTGGGCTTCGCCAATTTCTACAGGCGGTTCATCAGAAATTACAGCGCTGTGGCAGGACCCCTCACAGCTCTCACATCTGTCAACTCCCCCTTCAAATGGTCTCCAGATGCTGAAAGGTCGTTTGGTGAGCTCAAGCATCTATTCACATCTGCTCCTATACTAACTTTCCCTGATCCCTCACTTCAGTTTGTGGTAGAAGTGGATGCTTCTGACTGTGGGGTAGGGGCTGTCCTCTCTCAACGGTCTGCTAGGGACCAAAAGCTTCACCCCTGTGCCTTTTTCTCCCACAAGCTAATACCGGCCGAGAGGAACTATGACATAGGCAACCGTGAACTGCTGGCGGTCAAACTTGCCTTGGAGGAATGGAGACACTGGCTGGAGGGGGCTGAGCTCCCATTTGTGGTGTGGACTGACCACAAGAATTTGGAATACATCCGTTCTGCCAAGAGACTTAACTCCCGTCAGGCCAGGTGGGCTTTGTTCTTCAACAGATTTGACTTTGTCCTCTCCTACCGCCCAGGCTCCAAGAATGCTAAGCCTGATGCCCTCTCTCGGCAGTTTCAGGTTGAGAACCCACAGGTTGAGCCAGAGGGCATCCTCCCTGCTGCTTGTGTGGTGGGTGCCATCACCTGGCCCTTGGAAGCCAAGGTCAAGCAGGCTAACATTCAGTTTCCCGCTCCTAGTGCATGCCCAAATAACTGAACTCAATACCATGTTTCAATACAACAGAGATGACTTATTCTGATGTTAGCCCCCCCCCCCCCCCAGATTGACTATATTGTCGATAGTGCTGCAGATTCACTGAGAATAACTCTGGTCTCCATCGCCCCTCTAAAAAAGAAGGTAATTAAACAACCTAGAACAGCTCTGTGGTATAATTATCAAACTAGACAATTAAAGCAAACTTTATGAAAATTAGAAAGAATATGGCGTTCCACTAAATTAGAAGAATCTCACTTAGCCTGGCAAGACAGTCTTAAAAAATATTAGAAGGCCCTCCGTAACGCCAGAGCCTCCTGTTACTCATCACTAATGTAAGGGGAATATATGTATCTTAAAGATATTGAAAATAGCTCTCGTAATAAGGGGCACCACCTTCGTATGAAGGAAAAGATTTTTATTAATTGGTTGTTTGATTAGCCAATTAATAAATCAATAAATCATAATAATTAATAAATCAATACATTTCTGAATCAGTCAAATATCTAAAGTTTGTGGCTCTACGGTTCAATAGATCCCCTGTATCACTTCAAAGAATAGACATACACAATTGATTGAGTTTTATGGATTTTATTAACCACACACTACTAATAAATGATGTATAAATAAATGTGATGATACAATACAATATGAATTCAAGAGGTTACTCGATATAGCAACATGAATGAAAGATGATGGTGAGTGATGAATTTAAATGAAAGATATGTAATTATGTTGAAACTAAGAAACTTAGACTATAAGTTTTACTGAGCCTTACTTTTAAAGGAAATTTGAATTACTCGATCTGATATCAACCCTTGATTAATGCAATATTTGGATCCTACTTTCATCCGTGGAGGGTCTCTCAGCTGTCCGTCCTGCAGAACCACGCGTACGCACACCAAGTGGAAGATCTCAGAGAGCGTCGTAGATTCGTATTCAGATTCCGGGTCGGCTGGCCTTCGTCAGACTGCCTGGTTCCGGTCGTTGTCCGCTGGCAGACTTTGTTCCTCTCGGTTATGATGACTCGTAGGGTTGACAGAAAGTTCTCTCAGGTTGATGAAAGATGGAGGAAGGGTCTAATTTAACTAGCTCTCTTTCTGGAGAGATCTCAGCGTCAAAATCATCAAGAATGTCAAAAACAGGCTGAATGCAAAACTTAATGACGTGTTTACTTAACGGGCCTTTTCTCTATACGTTGCTGGTGAAAGTTACAAGATTACAAAATTTAGGAAAACTTAGATAGAGAATAAGTAAAGATTAAGTTAAGAATGTGTGAGGTGAAAAAAAAGAAAAGATGGACAGAGCAGAGCCCTGTTCGGGTCAGCAAGCCTAGGTCATGCTAAGACCAAGACCAAAAGGGGAGAGACAAGAGAATGGATGCAGCTGGGTTTTGTCCCTGGGGAGGGCTGTTGTGTCAGCCAATCAGATTCATCACAGCTACTCTGAGGATCTATTTTCCAGCTTTTTACCATGTAACTTTTCATCATCATCATTCATTCAGTATTTAATCCTGATTATAAAATGCATACTATAATCTATTGACACAGAACACAGGATGTATTATTCTGTTAATTAATATGACATCAGCTTGATTCATCAAGCTGCCATTCATTGAAACCTGGAGAGGATTAATATGATCAAGCATAATACATAGTTATTCTACTTATTCCATGATAGATAATTGATTATCACCAAAATGTAAGCATAACATCAGTGTAACACTTTCTCACATTAAACAAACATTTTCATACCAAAATTTAGTAAGTAAGTAAATTAAAGTAAGTAAGAAAGTCTAATCACAGTTCTTCAAATACACATTTATCTATGATCGCTGTAATAGCTGTTACAGTGGAGGTTTCTTTAGATAATTGATAAGGATATAAGTAATTGGTATTGTTTAAACCATACTTTTCACCAAGATGTTCTTATTTGAGTATTTAACACTAATTTTCTCACTTTCATGCTCTATGTGGTTGCAGGAGACACAGAGGGGGGGGAAGTCCAGAATGTGTCTTTTAGTTTACGACCGTTAGTTAGTTAGTCAGAAGACCCCCACTCCGGGCCTGGGGTTAAACTTTATGACCGGAAGAATGGGAAGAGGGGACAAACTGGCTCATTCTTACAAAGTGAATTATCACTTAACGGTCCCTCTGTAATTAGCTCAAAGCCTTGATTCTGTCCCATGGAATGATAAGGGATCTTTGTTTGTCCAAGAGAAGGACCCTGTTTGTCTCTATATCAAGCCTGGTTCGATTTCCTCATCTGAGGGTCAAAGGTGACTCTGACCAGAGGATGTTCTGAGCCGTCCTGATGCTGTGTTCACTACACTAATAGAGGAGAATAAAAATAGTCCAAGGTTTCTTTTCAGCACTTTGGCTAAATTGACAAAGATTCATAACACTACTGATCCATGTATTCCTTTAACTCTCAGTAGTGATGACTTCATGAGTTTCTTTAACAATAACATTTTAACTATTAGGGACAAAATTAATTACCTCCCTCAATAAGCACTGATATATATATATATATATATATATATATATAGGACACTTATAAATCGCTGTTAAACCTTATATACATATATATTTAGACTGTTTTTCTCCAGTCGACCTTATAGAAGTAACTTCAATGATAACTTCTTCCAAACCATCAACCTGACTCGATTCCAACTAGGCTGCTTTCCCTCAGTTAGCACTTCCTTATTAGATATGATCAATCTGTCTTTAGTGACAGGATATGAACCACAGTCCTTTAAGGTAGCTGTAATTAAACCACTTCTTAAAAAGCCTGCTCTTGATTCAGAGGTTCTAGCCAACTACAGACCTATATCTAACCTCCCCTTTCTCTCTAAGATCCTTGAGAAAGCAGTCGGCAATCAGCTGTGTAACTTTCTACATAGTAACATCTTATTTGAGGATTTCCAGTATGGATTTAGAGCTCATCATAAGGGCTGCAACTAGCGATTATTTTGATAATCGATTAATTGGTTGATTATTTTGTCGATTAATCAATGAATCGACAAAATAATCAACTGGAACAATAAATAAAAGATAAATATTAAAGAAAAATGAAAATGATAAAACTTAAGATTTGTTTCAACATTTAGTGGCAGTTCCAGTATATAAATTAAAAAGAGTCATATTATAGAGTTATATATCGCAAACTCTAACATATTGGTGATAAAATACCTATGACACACAAATTTCTTTCCATAATTTCTGACAAAGGTTGATACCAAGCATAATTACGGTATCATTCTTGAGGAATTCTGCCTCAACGTTCACATTTTTGCTTAGTAAAGGGAGCTTCCTTTTTTGTTAATTTGTTCAAAATAAGTTTGAAGCTGAACAAATGAAGAGGTTTACACTCCAAACACAGAGGAAAAATTAAACAACTCAGCTGAAAACTGAAAACATCATTAGAAACCCTCCATGTCTCAGTTCCACATTTGGGAAACAAATCAAATCATTCATTAGTGAAATGTGGATGTGTGAGCAGGAAGTGAATATAGTCTGAGATCATTGTTGAAGGTGTTTATTCATTGTTCACAAATACTACAATTCCAGTCACTACTCCCTGCCTGCTGAAGCGTTGCTGAGTCCATGTTAACGCACTCCACATGGAAACACCTGCAACAGGTGTCACACTGAATCTGTAAAGGGCAAATTAAGCACATGCAAGAATAAACTTTAATATCTAGCCATGATGGACACAAGATAACCATGATCCCCAAAGTAATAAAATTACAAGGTTGACTTACTGGGGATTTCCACTGGGTCCGTCAGCGGCGCGGAACGGCTGCGCTACAGTTTAGCTCCGTCCTCTGCCCGGCGTCAACTCACACCGGGAGCGTTACAGCAGCGGACCGGAGCATGCTCTGGTAGAGAAAGCTGCCTTTTAAAATGAAGTTGCACTGTTAATACAGTAATTACGGCAGCACAATCAAATCTGAACGAGTGCCTTTAGTCTACAGTAATTACTGTAGTAGCAGCACAACTAAACGGCCCGGTTTTGTTAACTTGCTCAATTTTGGTTGATTTGGTAATTTTCTTTGATTTTTGTGCTTATCCCATGTGTCAGTAGGCTACGTAGCTAGATGGAGTCTTTATCTGTCTGTTTTATTCCTGTTTGTTACTGAAATACGATCGGGAGGCTGCACGGGTTGTTTTATTTTGAAAAACGGAAGTTTTATTATGCTGATTCAGTGTCGGACTTCCTGTCTGGTGCAATCTGCTCTGTTGAGCTTGTCGTGAGTTGGAAACGGCTCCGTCAAAAATAGAAATGCTACCTATTGATAGCGCTGTGGCGTGGGAGCCGCTGCTGAGACGTTGCTGACACGCTGCTGAAACGTTCCCGGTGGAGACACTCTCATTGATTATAGTGTTACCTATCAGCTCCGGTGACCGCGGCGCAGCTGTAACGCGCCGCTGCCGGACTCAGTGGAAATTGGGCTTTAGCCTTTGTTTTTGCTTTCTTCATGGAAAGTAATTATGTACTGTTCTACAACTTTTGATGACTATCTTCATTTGATTATCTCCAGATTAAAATGTTGTCATTGTTGAAATCTCAATGTAATGCACACTTTCTTGTCGGAATTCTTGATAGGAAAACATGCATATCCCTATGGCTGAGGAGTAAACCTCAGGTTGTCCTAGCACAGATGATTGTCTGTTGTCATTTCTCATCCTTGCTTGCTGTCATCCACTTTAAAACAAGGCAAACAAAATGTGCCGAGAAAACATTTTAAACAACTTACTCAGTTTTTTAAGTCAGGCCCTTTTAATGGGTGGTTTGATTGCTGAGCACATGGCACAGCTGGTCTCTGTGTTAAACACAGAAACACAGAAAATAGAAAATATTAGATTTACCACTACTACCATCACTAATAATTGTACTTATAGTAAATAAAATAACGATTTACTTGTTTTAGCGTACAGAGAATATGTTTACAAAGTGTTCTGTAATACTGTGTCACTGTACATTTAAGATAAGTTGTTACACACCTGAGGCTTCCAGGAGCTTGAGAGCCAAGTGTTTACATTCGTCTGCCATCATTCTTCGAGCTGCCCCAAATGTAATTTTTGCTGTCTGTAGAAAAGCCTCCACGATTGCCTTTGCCATCTAAACAGTTAAAAAAGAAAGTATCTGTTTGCATAAGTTTCCTAGTGAGCAAAATAAAGGAAGTGGAATTGCAATAAAATAGAAATTGATCAAAATACTTAATGGATGTAGATCATTTTGATAAAGCTGGTGTTTCAAGAAACGTTCTTATTACTTTGATGACAATTAAGTCGCAGCTAATCCCGTCTCTCTGAAATGGGTGTTCCAGAACAGATTAACCCAGTCACTCTTTCCATGACAGATCCTCCTCATGTTGAAGTACTCACTGTGAGAGGATTTTTTTAAAAGTGGTTAATGTAAGGAATATGTACACATTATTCACCCAAGAAAACAATGCATGTTGTAGTAAAGAAAAAGTTTTTTTTTTGGCTGAGTTAATATTTCGGGGTCAGAATTACAAATAATGTAATAGTTGTTCGGCTAATGGTGTTAACAAGTTTGATGGAAAAAAATTATAATGTTGGTAATGATGTCTTTAAGTGGTCACAAGTCTCTTCTAACTTTGTTTAGTGTTTAGCAAGGGTGACATAGTTAACCTCTTAAGCCCGAGAGCCCCGCCGGCGGGGGCAACAGCACCCCCTATAAATGAAAAACGTCTGAGGGCAGCTAAACATGCACCAATATAGTCATATTGTGCAGAAGATCACCCGGGCCCGCAGGTGATCGGCTTGTGGTGTTCACGTGATGCGGAGTTCTGCACCTATCAGGTCTCTGATCGCCTGGCTGATCAATGATTATTGAGGAGGGAGGACAGTGAGTGTCGGAGCAGTGGAGCCGCCGCAGTTAGGAGTGCGCAATCGTAGTCGGGACTTTCTGTATTCATCTTGTTCATATTGCTTGTGTGAGAGAGTAAGTAAACAGTTGATTATTTGTTGTTGATGACGTGTGTTGATGTAGCGGTTTATTCATATCAATACTTTTAAGAGCACGTCTGGTTTATTAATGGGTGACAGCGGCATCATAGTTAATTGTTTATTTCCTGTTGTCCGATCAGGATGATAAATAACTCATGGTGATTAAGGGACAGTCACTCAATTGTTGGACGTTTTGGCAGTGTGCATTGTTTAATAATGTATAATTTACTGTATCAATATTATCTTTATTGATATTATATATTGTGTGTTTTATGCCACATTTTATGTTTAATAATCATGCATATAATTCATTTGTGTTTAAGTTTCTTTTAATTCTCTGTGTAAAAACTATACAAAATACATCCAAGCATCAGAGAAATAAATGAGTGGCATGGGCATAAGTGTGTGAGTCCTTGATTGACATTATCAGACAGCATCACAACTGTTCTGGCAGGACACCCTGTGGAGATTGTGGTCACAAAAGAATCATTCCCCTCATTCAGATGTCTTTATTCATCACCTCCTTTACACATATGATACACTATTTTGATCAGAAGAAGCTCAGCTATCTAGCCAGCGCAACCATTTACAGCTCAACAAAACTCAAGTCAAACACCGAGCAACTGATTGCACCATTTACAAAAACACTACTCCGTCTAAGCACTGCGCATGCCGGCAGTCACCGCGATCCTCGTATCTTTAATTTCACGATATCCACACAAACTACACATCAAATAAAAGCTGAGATTTCACTGATTCCAGCATTGGCGTAGGTTTGCATAGGGACGGTAGGGACATGACCCTACCAACTTTTCAGGAGGCCCAAATTGTCCCTACAACTTTTAAGCAACCTTATTTGCATTATCTTTGGAGTGCAGTTATGCCCGCCCACCCCCACACACAGACACACACTGTACAGACAAATGCAGTCCGACAGACATGCCGCCTCCTCCTCCTCCCCCTCCGAAGAGGAGGGATATTCGGAGTTACTTTTCCCCTGCAGCAGCAACTGTAAGTAACGTCACATTAGCAAAAAGACGGCGACTGTGGCGGACGTCTTGTGCTAAGCTCTGCAACATTAGATGAGTATCTATGTTAATTTAACGAGGCCAACCGTTGGAACGGCTTGTCAAACCTGTTACGCCCCAGTCTAGGGGTGCCTAGGGCATAACTTGATTTGGCCCCATCTTCCTCGATTCCCAAATAGCCACAGGCGAAGAATTGTATATAAGGAAATATTTATTTACACAAATTAAATAGTGAATGTATAGATATAAATATAATACAGAATCGAACTTCAGGGTGGACCAAGGCCAAAATAACAAACAAAACAATCCTATCTGAAAATGAAGAAACTTACTCTAAGGAAACAAATAACAAGAACTTAGCTCCCTGGCTAAATAAACAGGAGCAACAAATGAACCAAAACACAGCAGACATCAAAGATGTAAAAGAAGCGATGAAAGGGCTTGGATTTCAAGCTAAAGAGACGGAAGATAAAGTGAAAATGCTGGATAAAAGGGTGGAGGACTTGAGAGAAAAAACCGAAGAAGGGGAGAGATATAGCAGAAGATGGAATCTGTGTCTCATCAACCTCCCAGAAAAAGAAAATGAAGATGTAAGACAAGAAATACTCAAAATATTGAGTCAGATTGCACCGGATGACAAAAATAAACTGGGATTTCTGGTTGACATGGTACACAGAGTGGGACGCCCCAGAGATGACAACAAACCACGTCCAGTCATCATTCAGTTTAACATGCGTACCTTCAGGTTTAAGGTTTGGAAGGAGTCATGTAACGCGGACATCATGAAGAAGATGATCTCCGTATCGCCGAGGACCTAACCCGCTCCGAGACAGACTGCAGGAATAAACTGTGGCCCCTGGTGGAACAGGCACGCATGGAGGGAAAGAAAACCAGATGGCAAGGTCCGATCGTCTTCATCGATGGAGTAAAATTTACTGCGTGAGAAGATAACTTTAAAGACTATGATGTTTAGTTCAAAAAGAGATGGAGAGGCAAGTGAACTGTTGACAAGCTGATAAGAAAGTTTATTACAGGTAATATTATGGACTCAAAACAGTTAATCTTTGCACTTGATACTCACAATGTTCAGAGTATTTCTAACTTTCCCTAAGGTAGAGAGTTTTTTGTAAACTCTTTTCTTCTGTTGTTTGTTTTTGTCGGCATCTTTTTATTTAAATTTATTTTATTTATGGCAACTAACTATTTCATTAACCTTAAAATAGCTTCGCTTAATGTCAATGGTATACGCTACATTACCAAAAGAAAGAAATTTTTTTGTTTTGTAGAAGGTCTAATGCAGATTTAATTTTTATACAAGAGACACATTCCGGTGATGATGATTGCAAATTTTGGAAAAGTCAATGGGGAGATCACATTTATTTTAATCATGCCTCTGATAATGCGGCAGGAGTAGCTATATTGTTTAACAAATTCAAAGGGGATGTTATCGAATCTCACTTATCTGAAGAAGGAAGATGGATTATTTTGGTTCTTAAAGTAAACAACGTGGTTCTGATGGTGAATAACATTTATGGTCACAACAATAATGCTCTAGCAAAAAATATGATTGTCCAACTGACAAAAAAACTTAAGAAGCTGAAAGAGAAATATAAAGATGCTCATTTAATTACTGGTGGTGACCTAAATGATACCACTGATGACTTAATGGATAGATTTCCTGTAAGAATGCCATCCAATTCAAGATTTAAAGTGATATCATACCTATGTGAGCAACTTAATGTTATAGTTGCCTGGCGATATTTTGCCTGGCGATATTTTCATCCTAACCAAAAAGAGTACACATGGAGTAATGCTATTGGTTCTTTACAATCTCAAATAGACTTGTGGTTATTGTCATCTTACACTATACAATATGTCTCTGAAACTATACACAGATAACAAAATGATAGTCATCTCTTTTACTAACCCTCCAGAACAAAAAGTAACTTCACGTGGTTATTGGAAATTAAATTGCAACCTATTGAAAGGCGAAGCCTTTTGCAACTCAGTAAAAACAATTGCTGGGAATATTTTTAATGGAAAAGAGTTAAGTCATGTACAAAAATGGGAATTCTTTAAATTTAAAATCAGAGAATCAGCCATTAGACATAGTAAAGAAATGAAAAAACGCAGTAATCTTCTTCCTTATGGAAGAACTAAAAAGCTTGGTAAATAAAACCTCTCCTACTCTAGAGGAAGAAATCAAATTGATAAGACTGAAAAATGATTTAGACCAACTATATACTAATATGACCAAGGGTGCTTTTATACGTTCTAGAGTGAAATGGTTAGAGGAAGGTGAGAAGAATACAAGCTATTTCTTTGCACTAGAAAAGAGGAATTACAAGAGAAATAATATCACATCTCTGAAAATAAACAACTCTATAACTTCCAATCAAACTGATTTAGCTAATCATACTTTTCAATTTTACGCTGATTTATACAGTTCTAATTACAACTCAATAAACTGTGAAGAATTCATTAATAATGTTAAAGAATTTATTCCCCAAATATCGGACAAGTTTAAACTGGATTGTGAAAAACCTGAAATGCTAAATGCTGTAAACAAAATGAAAAAAGGTAAATCTCCAGGAATGGACGGCCTTCCCGTTGAATTTTACCAGTGCTTTTGGAATATAATTGAAAACCCTCTTTTTGAAATGCTGAAGGAATGTATAAGTAATGAAGAAATGACCACAACTATGAAACAAGGTATAATAACACTGCTTCCCAATCCAGACAAAGATCATCTTTTATTAGACAATTAGTCGGCAAGGTTGTCCCTGCTCGCCATTTCTCTTTCTTATAGTGGCTGAACTGCTTTCAATACAGATTCGACAGAGTAATGCCCTTCAAGGTTTAAGAATATTTGATAGAGAGATTAGGATAACTCAGCTGGCAGATGATACAGCCTTATTTTTTGAAAAATAAACAACAAATAAAGACAGCACTTAAGATGATAAATACCTTTTCTGATGCATCAGGTCTAAAACTTAATTTAACAAAATGTGAAATATTATGTCTCTACAACACAAAAGAAACCCTAATATGTCAGATACCAGTTAAAGAAAGTGTTAAATATCTTGGAATTCACATTTATAAAAATAGTAATGAACGCCAAATAAAAAACTTTAGACCCAAAATACAAAAAACTAAAAGCATTTTTAATATGTGGCTTCAAAGAGACCTGTCTATGTTAGGAAGAGTTCTTCTCAGTAAAGCAGATGGTATTTCTAGATTTGTATATCCTACTCTCTCTCTTTTTGTTCAACCATCCCTTTGCAAAGAAATAAATAACACCTTAATTAACTTTATCTGGAAAAACAAAGGCCATCATCTAAAAAAAGAGATTTTAGCAGGGCCGAGAGACCATGGCGGCATGGAGCTGTTAGACTATATGGATATAAATTACACCTTTAAGACCAAATGGATAATAGAATATCTAAAAAAAACTGATTCCTTTTGGTACTTTATACCACAAAATATCTTTAAAAAAATCGGGGGACTACAATTTCTTCTGAAGTGTGATTATGATGTTTCAAAACTACCTCTAAAATTATCTAAATTCCACCAACAAGTTCTTTCAGCAGCAAAACTATGCTTTGTTCACAACTTTTCTCCGCACAAAACTATTATCTGGAACAATGAGTTCATAACTAGGAAAAACAAATCTCTATACCTGAAACACTGAATTTTACCTTGCAGATTTACAAAATGATGAAGGTGTAATTCTTAGTTATGAAGAATTTCTCAGATCCAAAATCTTTCCTGTTACCTATAAAGAATATCAGATGGTGATGAATGCTATTCCCAATGGAATTCTACAGTTGATGAAAGGACAGTTTGAGAGACCAGAGACGAAGAAAGTTGATGTCACCCTTTTCATTAATGGTGTAAACATTATGAGTCGACAATGTAACAATAAACATATTAGGAATAATTTTTACAGAAAAAGAAATGTCACGCCTACAGGAAAATTTGTATGGACCTCCTCTTTTTCTGATATTAATTGGATAACAACATGGCTTGTAGCAACTCATAATGTAATAACAGCTCATAATGTAATAAATTAAATGTAATAAAAGTTCATAATGTAATAATCGGCTCATAATGTAATAAAATCTTGAGCGCATAACGTAATAACGTCTTTGTGCATAATGTAATAATGTAACAATTTATTACATTATGAGCCCAACTATATAGCAACTCATAATGTAATAACAGCTCATAAAGTAATAACTTCAATGTAATAAAAGTTCATAATGTAATAATCGGCTCAAGATGTAATAAAATCATGAACATAATGTAACAGCTTTGCACATAATGTAATAACTTATTACATCATTAGCCTTACTGATGATGCTCATAATGTAATAACAGCTCATAATGTAATAATAGATTATATTGTGAAAAAAAGTGTTGCATTATCATCATTTACCTCTGAAATAAAGGTACAAATAAAGCAAAAGACATGGGTTTCATGGGACAAGTCAGACCAAAAAGAATACAGGAAGCAGAGAAGCAGAGGTTACATCTTTATAACCCTAACTCTGACCAATATTCAAACCCTGACTCTGACCACCATTCAGACCCTGACTTTGACCAACCTTCAAACCTGGACTCTGACCAACACTCAAACCCTTCAAAACCTGACTCTGACCGCCATTCAGACCCTGACTCTGACCACCATTCAAACCCTGAACCTGACCACCATTCAAACCCTGACTCTAACCACCATTCAAACCCTGACTCTAACCACCATTCAGACCCTGACTCTGACCAACATTCAAACCCTGACTGTGACCACCATTCAGACCATTCAAAACCTGACTCTGACCACCATTCAAACCTTGACTCTGACCACCATTTAAAACCTGACCTTGACCAACATTCATACCCTGGCTCTGACCAATTTTCAAACCCAGACTCTGATCATCACTCTGACCCTGACTCTAACCATCACTACAATGATGACATGGTGTTAGGGTCACCATGTGATCTCCCACATGGTGACCTCAACACAGTCCATCAAACTGGCCCTGATATTGTTCCTTCTGTTCCTGATGATACCCTCTTGGTTGTTAGACCTAACTTGCCTTTGCTGGTAGTGTCATCCATTATCCAGTATTGTCTGTTGATGGATATGACAATGCTGGGCACCTTCAACAGAGTTTCCAACTTATTCAGAGAGCTAACCCGGCCATTCCTACCAAGAATTTATATACGTAGTTCTTTGGTTGAATGTTTAGATATTGAGATGGATGAAGACTGCTGTATAAATATTAGCAGGTTATATAAAGCAGCTGGACACAATAGTGGCCTTGCAACCAACATCAGGTAGCTCTTCAGTCAAAAATGATGAATTATTTATGTGAATTGTTTAATTAAATCGCGACTTGTGTTTTTTTTCTTTTTACTTGGGTATCCTGACAGGCTGAAGAAGTTATGAGCTCAGTGAGCTGGTTCATGTTCAGTATATAGTTTCACCAGTTTCTAAATAAAGTGAATGTTGAAGGTCGTCAACACGACTCTAAGGTCGTCATCAGACTGTGAAGGAAAGAGTGTTTAACTTACTTATTTGAAAGGAACCATCTTAAATGTGTTTTTAAATGTAGAAGTTGCTGTTTTCTGCATTTATTGTAGCAATAGAAAATGTTCTTAAACTACATGAACTACAGTCCCCTCCCTCTTCCCTTATCCACCCTATTACTGTAGTGCCACCTATGTACAAATCATAGTCAAACACAGACCTCTGCCTGTAGGTGAATTCGAGTAGTCAATGTACAGGTGTGGCCATTATGGACTTAATGCTCCACCACGTTTTGCAGAAATGGTGTGATTCTGCTTACATACAGACAGACAATCACAGAGGTGAAAGCAAGTCCTTTCACCCTGCAGGAACGGCAACGGTAAAGAAATGGTCACAATGCAACACTTTTGTCACAGTATAAGCCAGTTTTACATTATGAGCTGTTATTACATTATGAGTTGCTATATAGTTGGGCTCATAATGTAATAAATTGTTACATTATTACATTATGCACAAAGGCGTTATTACGTTATGCGCTCAAGATTTTATTACATTATGAGTCGATTATTACATTATGAACTTTTATTACATTTAATGTATTATATTATGAGCTGTTATATCATTATGAGCCATTATTACATTATGAGTTGCTACATGGCTCCTTCCACACAAATTTGGTATCTCCAATAAAATCAAAGAGGTTCAGTATAAAATTATTCATAACATTTACCCAACCAACGTATATCTGTCAAGATTCACTGATGTTGATGTCAAATGTGTATTTTGTAACACCGAAGTAGAAACAATTAAACATCTTTTTTTTAATGTAAATTTTCCCAAATGCTCTGGGAAAATATTGAAAATTATATCACTTTACAATCCAACCTTCAAATTAAATTGGAAGCCAAAGATGTATTATTATATTATGATAACAACGTAAAATTAAACACCTAATTAACCTGATTGTTTTATTAGCAAAATTTCATATCCATAAAGCAAAATTTTCCAAAGGTCGACCTTTTTTTTCTGTGTTTAAAATTGATTTCAAAAACTACATTGAGTGTATAAAAATGGTTAAAGATAAGAAATGTATGCATACTGAAAATATAATTCAAGAATTATTTAAAGAGATATAATCTGCGTCGCCGGTCTACTTGTTATTTTTTCTGTTTGTATATTTGTTTTTTGGGGGGTTTTTTTCCATGTTAAACTCTGTATGTATTCTGCACATATTTATGTTTACTTATTTGACTTATAAATTTGTATGGTCTTTATTTTATTTCATTTCAATGTAAGATGTCAAATGTTGTTGATTTCACCATTGTCTATTTGGTGACTGTAATTGAAACTTTTTCAATAAAGTTATACATATATATATATAAAAAAAAAAGTGTCACTAATTTTACTACGGAAAGTCCGACGCGCATCCGAGTGGAGCATAACGTTAAACTGTGTGAACTGTAGTGAATGCAAGCAAGAAGCTGCTCAAAGAAACATGTCCTGTCTGTGTTTCACAGGAAAGCATCTGACAGTCAAAACACATGCTGCTGCTGTTTTTCTTCTTATAAAAGGCTTTGTTTAGGAGGAAGAAATGTAGGCTAGAGCATGTTCAGACTTTGCACTTTTGAAACTAAATACCTTTTTAGTGTATTTATTTATTAAAAAGTATTTATTTATTTACTAAATTATTTATTTAAAAATATTTTTATTTGCAGCCCATGCAGTCATTTTTTCCAGATAATTGTACATTAATCATAATTGAGGTAAAAAGTTCAATTAAAATTTATTTTTAGATTTAGATTTTTTCTAGAATCGCTCAGCCCAACCACTTATGCATTTTAGAGATGAAAATAAGGGAGAAGAAGGTGAAAGAGACAACAAATTAAAGCAATTTATTAATATTGTGGTACGTGAAGGACAATGTAGGCAAAGACGTGTAGATACATGCATAGGTTAAGTAGTATCACTGTAAAAATAACTGTGTAAATCCCCCCCTATATTATCCTATCCTATCTATATATATATATATCCTTTCTATTTAGATAGATAGATAGATAGATTATTTTATTTGTCCTTTCGGAAAATTGTTCTGTGCCGTTTTCAGTGCATCTGATACAAGTGCAAAGACATTACAATAAACAAGAACACAATAGACAAACCATACACCCACCCTCCCAGGACAAAAAGACAGGTTGACAATAGGACAAAAAAACCCAACTTAAATACAGTACAATACTAAAGTGCAGTTATTCAGTACTAAAGTGCAATGTGCTATTCAGTCTTAGTTGTCTTATTTAACATGGATATGCTGGTAGGTATGAATGATCTGCGGGCTCTGTTTGTCTGGAATGAAGGCATCCTGAGCCTCCTACCTGAGGGCAACAACTCGTATGTTTGATGTAAAGGGTGTGAGAGATCCTCGCATATATTATTTGCCTTCTTTACCACCCTTATTTCAACAGTCATGGCCATGCTATTTAGAGGCTGGCAAGCAATCTTGCTGGCCATGTTGACTATTCTGTGAAGCTTATTTTTATTTGCAATAGACAGAGAGAAGTACCAGGCCACAGAACAGAAACATCAAATGCTCTCCACAAAAGAATGGTAAAATACCCGCATCATATCCCTATCTACTTTAAATTGCCTTAGCTTATGCATGAAGTACAGTCTCTGCATTCCCTTTTTGTAAATGGTGTCAGTGTTACAGCTCCAATTTAATTTGTCATCTATAACAGTTCCCAAATATTTATAGTTTGTTACAACCTCAATGTCTTCTCCATGTATGACCATATTCTGGTGGATGTGACTGCCCATTCTAAAATCCACAATGAGTTCTTTTGTCTTTCTTATATTTAGATGAAGAGCTAGACTCACACCACTCTACAAACTGATCCACCCATACCCTGTATTGGGTCTCATTGTTGTTTTTAATTAACCCCACTATAGCAGTGTCGTCTGCGAATTTAATTGTGACGTGATCTGTTGTGTTGCTTTTACACTCATTAGTGTAAAAGCAACACAACAGATGTTAAACAGTGTAAACAGTACAGGGGAAATTACGCTCCCTTGTGGAGCCCCAGTATTAGTCAAAATTGGGGAGGACACAGCTTGGTTTACTCGAACACACTGTGTTCTCTCAGTCAAAAAGGACTCAACCCATTTTATTAAGTTTGAATTTACACCCAAGTGCAAAAGCCTCTCCATCATAAGGTGGGGCCTGATTGTGTTAAACGCGGACGAGAAATCTATGAAGAGAACCCGAGCATATTGTTTGGGCCTATCCAAGTGGCAATAGATGTTATGGAGCATGTACAATAGAGCATCGTCTGTGCTCCTCATGGCCCTATAAGCAAATTGTAAGGGATCAGTACTATGCTGCACTTCCATCAGAACATGTTTTAAGACAATCCTCTCAAAACTCTTCATTATGATTGATGTTAGGGCCACGGGGCGATAGTCATTTAAAACACATGGTTTTGGCACCTAAGGAACTGGTACTATAACTGAAGATTTCCAGACCTTGGGAATATAATGTGTCTCCAGAGACATTTGAAAAAGATGTGCAAAAACATAGCTTAGTTGCTCACTGCACTCTTTAAGAACCCTCCCTCTTACGTGATCAGGGCCAGATGATTTTTTGGGGTCAATTCTATTAAAGATTCTATGCACCTCATCATCAGTTACCCTGATTGAGGGGGTGTCATAGTTGTTGTCTAGTTGTTCTCTAATGGCCCTGCGTTGTGATGAAAAATCTGATGTTTCAAATCTGGCATAAAAATTGTTCAATTCTTTTGCAAATGTTACATCATCTCCATCTGTAGTAATGTGTGTTTTCTTATCCTCCTTTCCAATCATTGTATACATCCCTTGCCATGCATGTCTTAGATCGTTTCCTCTCATTTGCGCTTCAATCTTCAGTTTGTAATTTTGTTTGCAATCGTGTATTATCTGTCTAATTTCCTTCTGAATATCATTCATCTTTAACATGTCCCCCTGTTCAAATGCCATTCTTTTCCTTTTCAGTGCTAGTTTTAATTCTTTATTAACCCAAGGTTTATCATTTGGAAAGACTCTGAAAGTTGTATCTGGAATTACACAGTCCACACAAAACATAATGTAGTCCGTGACAACAGAGTTCAGTTCTTCTAGGTTGGAACTTGTGTCCACAAAAGTATCCCACGTAGTGCAGTCAAAGCACCCTCTGAGGCGTTCAACAGAATCGTTAGTCCATCATTTAATTGTTTTAATCTCTGGTTTCCGCGACTTCAACTTTTGTTTGTACTGTGGGACAAGGTGAATAACATTGTGGTCCGAATTACCAAGCGGTGCTTTTGCATAGCATTTGTAAGCGTCTTTAATATTCCCAAAGCATAGATCGAGGGTTCTCTCCCTCTCGCACACTTGACATATTGGTAGTAATTAGGCAACACACTTTTGATAGAACATCCATTAAAGTCTCCGAGGATAAACTTTGGGGCGTCGGGAGCAATGTTTTCTATTTTTGTCACTGCGTCACATATACTATTTGCAGCAGCCCTTGTGTTCGCGCGTGGGTGTATGTACACAACGGTGACAAATACTTGACCAAATTCCCTGGGCAAGTAAAAAGGCCTCAGCGACAGGGATAACAGCTCAATGTCCTCAGAGCACTGAGAGTCTCTGAGTGTGTAGTTATTGCACCATTCCTCATTAATGTATATGCATACTCCACCACCAAGCTTTTTGCCGGTTACTTGCGCGTCTCTGTCCAACCTAATCGGGTCGCAAAATCCAGGAATTCTAAGGGATGAACTGTCAATCGTGTCTTTGAGCCATGTCTCGTCGGCCTCTTTTCCTCCTTGCTGTTCCAGGTCGCCTTGAACACTCCTCGGGCAAATTGACTGGAAAGTTGTTAGTCTGCAAATCCCGCAATTGCAGTAGTTGGTCTCGGCTGTAGCGTATAATCTCATCCGCTGTGACAGCGATCTTATCCAGAGTTTGGCCAGTGTTCAGTGAGAGAATGGCCGCCGGTAGCAACAGGTAGATTGCCAGGATAACGAGCAAAAACACCTGTAGACGCATCCTGCTCGGAGTTTATGTTGTTCTCGGCAGAGATCAAAACATCCAAAACCATGTGGGCCGGGTTTTTTGTAACAGAAGACAGCTTTAGACATGAACTATAACAAACAAACAAATAGTTCAGACGCACTGACTGGCACTCGTCGCCGCAGCTGCAGCTGCTACTGCAGCCAGGCAGCGTGAGCCTGTGAGCCTGAGCGCAGGGCAAAGGAACACTGAGGTCACAGACAAATCTCATTTCTACACACGGATCTGCCGCGGCAGAAGTGTTGCAAAATTCACGTGTAAAAACACAGCCAATCGAGAGCTCCTGCCTGTGTTGTAAGTGATGACAGACATTTACAGATCGGTTTACACATTTACAGATCTCTGTACACTTACAGATCTTTGCATGCACTTGCAGATTTGTCTTCACTTGCAAATCTGAATACAGACAGATTTTTTTTACACACACACAGATCATATTACACACAGACAGATCGGAATACGCACAGACAGATCGGAATACGCACACACAGATCATATTACACACAGACAGATCGGAATACGCACACACAGATCATATTACACACAGACAGATCATATTACACACACACAGATTGAGATACGCATTTGCAAATAATATTGCAACAGTAATAGCTCCATACTCCATCCTGATGGTTGTGATACTTGCATGTGTTGCACATGGACCAGTGCATGTCGGAAGAGGGGTGATCAATGATGTTATTCGCTCACAATGGTTTGCACCAGGTATCACACAGGTCTCACAAACACTTGTTGAAAGCTGCTTGATATGCCAACAGACCAGAAAACCGAACTGCACTGTGTGACATAACCATCGGGTCCATTTGTAAATATGCAAATAGATTTTGCACATATGCCCAGTTGCAGTGGCGGTTCTATCTTGAATGACACCCTGGGCGTAGGGTGACTACTCAACATCAGTCCAGAGACAGCAGATGTAAAATAGCCTTTTGGCTAATTCCAGTATGTTTACATTTGTTAAAATGTTTTATTAATGTGCATTTATTAATGTGGAGAAGGGGGGTGACATGCAGAAAGCCCACTAGCTGGGACTCGAACTGGGGTCCTCTGTGTATACACACTCGACCACCTGTGCGCCAGGATTTTTTTTTTTTTGAAGAGCTTGTGCCGCCCCCCATGAGTCATGACAAAATGCTGCCCTGGGCGCTTGCCCAATTCGCCCATATCAGGGACCGCTACTGCCCAGTTGTCAAGGCTACAAGTATTTGTTAGTCATAAATTATTGATATCCAAAGTGGGTTGAATGCTTCCCAATTCATCTTTTAAGGAGAGAGACTATGTACTAATCAAATCTCTAGAAAAAGTGACTTTGTCTCCTTAGGTGGAAAGGGCCGTACCAGGTGCTGCTGACAACCAGGACAGCTCTTAAGGTGTGCAGATCGATTGCAGGTAATCGGACGATTACTCATCTTTTCACTCCTGTAAGGTGGGATGGGCCAAGTTAGGTCTGGAAGTTTCAGGAGATGGAGAGCAGGCAGGCTTCTCTGCTCGTGATACGGTCAGAGTTACCGAGTCCTCAAAAAGGGGGCGCCTTCTGCGGGACAGCCCTGGAGAAACAAACCAGGTAATAGACTCTGAATGCAACGAAAACGCACATGAAACTGAAAAACAAGGTGATTATGTTGACAATGAGATATTATGATTTTCGAGGCTTTGAGGAGTGGATACAGCGCCTTGGGCTGAATTACCTCTCCCTGGAGGATGATGACGAGGAGGAGGAGACCTCAGGTCTGTAACCAAAAGTATTTAGTTTAATGAATCAGGGAGTCAGACAGTTTGAGGCGTGATTTGTCTGAGCGTTAAACTGGGGCAGATGCATATTACCTGCTGTCTGCAGATGAAACTCAGCTTCTGTGTGTTCATGTACTCTTTGTTCATGTACTCCTTGTTTTATTTTCCTTTTAGGGTCTCATTGTTTCAACGATTCCAGATTTTATCGTGTGTTCCAAATCTCAAAATGACACTATTAATCACTTTAATCATTTTTGTTTAATGAAGTACAGTTAAACATTTCTCTATGTTGAGTAACCAGAATTGATGAAGAGGATTTATGAGGATGAAACTGATGAAGGATTCATCGAAAGTGCTTGTAACCTTTCCATGGTGGTGACCCTTGACTGTATGTTAAGTACACAAACCCATGTACTTAGACTTGTCAGTGCATAAATTAATGCACTGACAAGTCCACCACCTGCTAGCAGTGCTGAGGTAAATCTGTAACAGTAAATGTTACCTGTCAGATGTCAAAATTCACAACAGTAACTCTGAAAAGAGAGAAACATGATACCCAGTAACATTAATATCTGTTCTGTTTTCATTGTCTCTACGCTTAAAATAGCTTTTTGTGAAGTTTTGACAATAACTTCATATATATTTCTCAATAATGGCTAATATAGCATTTTTTCACTGAGTGCAGACCAAAATACACCAAAACAGTCATTCTTAAATTGCATTTTGTGTGATTTTGACTATAAGATCACCCATATATATCAATGTTTGCAAAACAAAATTAAAATGAAATACAAGTGATTAAGTTTAATAAAAGCTAAACTAAGACTAAAACGAGGCTAAAAAAAGAGATTAACAAAAACATGAATAAGCTAGAATAAGAAGATCATAGAATGATAACAATAAAATTAAAATAAAGTAGATACATACATTTTAAACATCAAAACAAATATAATGAAAATTTAAAAAATATTATGAACCATTCTTAATCAAAAGCCAGACTGAACAGGTAGGTTTTGAGTTTACTTTTAAACATTTCAAATATGTAAATGATAACTGTGTAAATGTCAATATGTAAATAGATAACTGTGTAAACATTGTAAATACATATGTTTTGTAAATTAACCCAAATATACAAATTAACTTAACTTCTACAAAGCCCATCCCTCTCCCCATCTCGGACGCTCAGACCATCTTTCCCTGTTCCTGACACCAGCTTACAGGCTCATGTGTAGATCTAAGCCACAGGACAAGTCAGTGCAGTGCTGGACTGAAGAGGCAACACTATCCTTACAGGACTGTTTTGAGGACACCATGTGGGATTTCTTTGAACAACCAGACATTGAGCTCCACACTTTCTCTGTACTGTCGTACATCAGCTTCTGCATGGACAATGTAACAATAAGGAAACAAGTCAAAACATTCCCCAACCAAAAACCCTGGTTCAACGCTATTGTCAGAGCACTGCCCCAGGCCAGGGATTAAGCATTGAGGTCAGGAGACAGGGAGGCCTACAGGAAGGCTAGGGCGGACATGAACAGAGGTATCAAGGCTGCTAAAAGAAAGTACAAAGAGCAGATAGAGGCCAACTTCAGAGAAAACAGCCCCCGCTCCATGTGGCAAGGCATCTAGAACATCACAGACTACAAGCAACGCCACAAGACCCCCTCCCCTGCTGACACCTCTCTACTGGACCAACTCAACACCTTTTTCTCACACTTTGAAGAAGACAACAGCAGAGAGGCAGAGGACACACTGCTAACACCATCAGAACATGACCAGCCCCCCACCCTCCAACATCAGGTACTGCGGGTCCTACGTGGCATCGACATCAGCAAAGCACCAGGACCTGATGGAGTACCAGGGAGGGTGCTGAAATCATGCACTTATCAGCTTGCTGCAGTATTCACTAACATCTTCAACTGCTCGCTGCAACAAGCCACAGTTCCCACCTGCCTGAAAACTGTCACCATAATCCCTGTGCCCAAAACCTCTGCCATCACAGGGTTGAATGACGACTGGCCTGTGGCCCTAACGCCAGTGATCATGAAATGCATGGAGAGACTGGTGTTGCAGCATATTAAGGCCCATATCCCTCCCAGCCTTGACCAACATCAGTTCGCCTACAGGTCCAACAGGTTCAACAGATCCACAGACGATGCCATCTCCATCGCCCTCCACACTGCCCTCAGTCACCTGGAAAGCCCTAACTGAAGTCAACAAACAGCATCCTGATGTAAATCAGGATGCTGTTTGTTGACTTCAGCTCGGCATTCAACTCCATCAGCCCCAGCCGACTCAACAACAAACTGCAGATATTGCAACTCGGAACCGCCTCTGTCTGTGGATCAAGGACTTTCTGACGATCCTCCACCATCGTCCTCAACACTGGTGTTCCTCATGGCTGCGTCCTGAGTCCCGTCCTGTTCACGCTGAACACCTTGCACTCAGGCCTGAGCGTCAAAGGGGAGGAGGTGGAGTGTGTCACGGATTTCAAGTTCCTCGGCCTGCACATCTCGAGGACCTGGGCTGGACTGTGAACACCATTCACATCATCAAAAAAGCCCAGCAGCGTCTCTTCTTCACTAAGAAGATCAGCTTAAGAACATATCCAGAGTGAAGGGTTTTATGTATCAAACAGACCAAGAGAAGTTGATTCACGAGCAAGGAACACATCACCAACGAGATACGTTTTAACAGATTTATTGACAGAATTTGAATGAATTGTGTATTCTTGATGCGGAACGATTCTTGATACAGTGATTCTTGATGCGGTGTGGGGAGGTCAGACGAAGGATCCGCCGCTGCGCCCGGGCAGTGACGAACACCCAGGAACATATAAGAGAGGAGAGAAGAACAGAAGAGAGGGCGGGGGGGAGGGAAACTCGAAAGCGAGAGTGAACGAGGGGGAAGCTGTTAGGTGTGTTTATATAGGAGCCGGAAGGGGTGTAATTGGTGTGTGTTCCCGCTCCTGAAACTGCGCTTATCAAGCTTCGATTAATGCTTTCATTTCAAGTAGACTCGACTACTGTAACAGTGTTCTGACTGGACTCCCACAAAAAAGCATTAACCCTCGTATTGTCTTTGTTTTTACTACGCACCTTTTGTCCTCCCGGGTCAAATTGAACCGGTCTTGTTCAACTGTTTATAAAGTATGTAGTATAAAATTATCCTAAATTTTTTTGTTTCACCTTTTCAGTGAACTTGTTTCCAACACATTAACATATATTTTACACTTTTTTTGTAATATATGGTATGATAGCCCCATTTACATAACAGTATACCTCATTTTTGAGTTAAAAAAGCAGAAATTCTGAATTATTTTCACTATGGTTTTGATCAGAGGCACACAAGTTGATGGAATATCACAGACTGGTATATGTCAAAGTTTAGTCAGGATATTGTTTTGAAACCACTTAAATTGTTTTAATGGCAGCAAATAGTCACACCTGTTGTCCTCCCGGGTCAATTTGACCCGGTCTTGTTGGACTGTTTATAAAGCATGTAAGTATAAAATGATCACACAATTCTGTGTTACACCTTTTAGTCAACTTGTTTCCAACACATAACCACAGATTTTACATATTTTTTTGTAATGTGTAATGTGGTAGACCTCATTTACATGAAATGTCAAATTGACCTGTCTAATTCGACTGTTTATAAAGCATAAAGTGTCAAATGATTACACCATTCTGTTGCATATTTTTAGCCAACTTCATTCCAACTCATTACCACATATTTTAAACTTATTTTACACCTCTTATTCTTTTTTATTATGCTTAATTTATGAGCAATAAACCTAATTTACATGAAATTATACCATGCTTTTGAATAAAATAAGCAGAAATTATTACTTATTTTTGGATAACCACTGACACTCCAAAGGGGTCAAAATGAGGTCAAGAGGATGTGATATAGTGTAGGACATCTTCATCATGCTGTCTCAGAGTGAAATGTGAAATGCCCCAAGGATGCTATACACTCTGTCTTTTGTTTATTGTCATCTTGTCCCCAATTGGGGAAAAGCATATCAAAAGTGTAGCTTGTGTTTTGGCCCAATGTAAAAGCCCAGTGCTTTGAAATGTGTTTGAGTGTGTGTAGCCCCATGTAGGTAGATCAGAATTGTGATGAAATCAGGTTTACACATCTGTAGCTTTGGAGTTGTGTGTGTGTGTGTGTGTGTGTAGCCCCATGTAGGTAGATCAGAATTGTGATGAAATCAGGTTTATACATCTGTAGCTTTGGAGTTGTGTGTGTGTGTGTGTGTGTGTGTGTGTGTGTGTGTGTGTGTGTGTGTGGGGGGGGGGGGGGGTTGTGTTAGAGGTAATTTTTTGTGTGTGTGAGTGTGTGAGTGAGTGTGTGTGTGTGTGTGTGTGTGTGTGTGTGTGTAGCCCCATGTAGGTAGATCAGAATTGTGATGAAATCAGGTTTACACATCTGTAGCTTTGGAGTTGTGTGTGTGTGTGTGTGTGTGTGGGGGGGGGGGGGGGGGGGGGGGGGGGGGGGGGGGGTTGTGTTAGAGGTAATTTTGTGTGTGTGTGTGTGTGTGTGGGTGTGAGTGTGTGTGTGTGTGTGTGTGTGTGTAGCCCCATGTAGGTAGATCAGAATTGTGATGAAATCAGGTTTATACATCTGTAGCTTTGGAGTTGTGTGTGTGTATGTGGGGGGGGGGGGGGGGGGGGTGTTAGAGGTAATTTTTGTGTGTGTGTGTGTGTGTGTGTGTAGCCCCATGTAGGTAGATCAGAAGTTGTAATGAAATCAGGTTTACACATCTGTAGCTTTGGAGTTGTGGAGTGTGTGTGTGTGTGTGTGTGTGTGTGGGAGGGGGGCGGGGGGGGGGGGCAGCATAAAATAATATATTATTTTATGCTGCAATCTTATATTTATATTATTATATTCTAGCATTTTATTTATGTCTTTCTATTTTTCTGTACTTTGTTCTTATTATGGGGGGGGGGGGGGGGCTGTTTGTTTTATGTAAAGCTCATTGAGTTGCCATTGTATGAAATGCGCTATATGAATAAAACTGCCTTGCCTTGCCTTGCCTTGCCTCTTCTTCCTGAGAACGCTGAGGAGGAGCAAACTCCCTCCACCTTTTCTGAGGAACTTCTACCACTGCACAATAGAGAGTGTCCTTACTTTCGGATGCACAGTGTGGTATGCCAGCTGCACTACAGCAGAGAAGAGACGGCTGAATAAAGTCATCAAGACAGCTAAGTGGATCGTTGGCTCCTCACTCCCACGCCTAGATAAAATCTACTCGAGACGTCTCCTCCAGCAGGCCAAAAAGATATAGAATGATCCCATTCACCCATGTCACTATGTTCACCAGACTCCCATCTGGCAGGCTCAGAGTAATGCAAGCCTGTACAAACAGACTCAAACACAGCTTCTTCCCCATGGCGGTGAAGAGACTGCTGCGGGAACAATGAACATACTGCAATTTTACCTGCACTTTAACTTGTTCTTGTTCTTGTTGTTACTTGATTTTTGTACATATGTTTAGATATGTTGTTATGTATTTAATACATATTTATTTATATTTATACCGATTGTAACTGCTACAAGGATTGCTGCCAAACGGAATTTCATTGTATCTTATGTGCAATGACAATGAAGCTTCTTTATCTTCTTTATCTTTATCTTTATCTTTAAAAGACCTTATTCTGTTGAGCTGCGCATTACTCCTGCGCTTGATGAAATGCATTCAAATGTAAAGTAAGGACATTTTTGATAATTTTGTGTTTGTGCATATGAATACATTTTTAACATCCAAGTTAGTGTTAAAACTGCAATTTTTTTTGCCCTCCACCTGTCAAAATATCTCATGTCGTGGCTTCAAATTGTAGTTTTATCCAATTGTTTACCTGATGTTGCCATTTTCATGTATTTTGCTTAAGGATGAATACAATTTATATGAGTGCGTCCAAAATTAGCTGTTTGTTTGGCATGGATGTCAGAGTGTATTTATGTATTTGTGTATTGAAAAATTAATGTGTGCATGTGCAACAGATAGAGAATTCATATCGTCTTTCAGGTCGGTATTTGCAGCTTTATGTCTCAATCTTTCTCTCTCTCTCGCACACATGTGCATGGGCGTTGCCCATGGAGATGGGACAAGTCCCATCCACTTTTTAAAATGATAGTTTGGACCCCTCCATTTTAACAATGTCGAAAATCAGTGCATCAGTCTTTCCACTCAGTGCTGTTTATTGAGAGAATGCACAAACAAAGTTTCACACACACAATGAAATTCAATGAAAATCAAAGCTTGGCATTTAACTTAGATGTTTGTATTTTGTTCGCCTGTTGCTCATAGGTTTTTATTTTTGTTTCACATTCTCCATACAGACACACATCTATACTGGCACACCACCATTTTCGCTGATCACCTACTCACACAGACACGCATGTGCATGTGCATGTGCAGGCTGTCAAACTCAATAGAATAGAATATATTGGGCTTCAAATGAACAGTACATTTACTGTATGTTATAGTACGCTATTTAGTGTGAAGTGAGGTGTGTGTCACGTGTATGTGTGTGTGGGTATGTGTATATGTGTGTGCGTACACATGTATGCACAGCTCAAGAGACTATACAAATTATATTGTGCTGCGTTCACAAGTCAGAGAATTTGTATTGTCTTGCAGGTCTGCAGTAACTGTTTTCTGCACATGCTGGTGTGTGTGCATGTGTGAATAAGTGATTTTTTTCAGCTGCTCCAGGTAATTCTGAACCCTGAAGGCAGGCTGGTCAACTGAGCTTGGTAGACTGTAGAATGTAGACTCAATGGGAGGAGGCTGTTAATGGTGCAATGTTGGTTTCCTGAACAAACAACATAGAAAGGACAGAGAAAAGAGTTATACCTAATTATATATGGGAGGATGGACTGGCAATCTTACAAATAGGTGATTTCACAAAAACGTGTGTGTTTTCCTTTCTATTCCCTTGTGTTCCCTCAGTGACATTCTGCCTATTTTTACTGGCTCATAGGAGCTCCAGTAAAATGTGGTGTGATTCAAGCAGCCAGTAATATTCTTAACTATTTTTATTTTTATTTATTTATTTGTTTTTTGCATCAGTTTATATAAATAGTGTAGTAAATTATTTAGAAGTTACAGTCCAACATAACTATATAACAATATAATAAAAGATCTTCATTAAGTCAAACCACATTTTTGTAATATTTTTTATAACACAACATTTTCCCAGCTACAGCCATTACATTTACATTTTGCTCAGTATTCTGATTTGTATCTACAGGGGGAAATGCAGCATGTAATTCAGTTGTACAGTTTTTAATTTGACCTCTTTGATATCAGCCTCAGTTTACTGTTAACTTTCCTATAGCCACATTAGAGGTGAATTTACTTACTCCAAATATAATACCAATTTTTTCTTACTGCTGCTGCTTCAGATTAAAAGTGTTCAACTGGTGAAATATATGCTGATTTTTATTGTAAAGCAGCACCACCGAAAGTGATAGTTAATTATAAATGTGTCTAAAATGAATTAGTAGGTTTCCTTAAAATGCAGTCAGTTTTGTTGGTTGTTCTGCAAACAGATACCAAGTTGCCTGTTTTAGCTGCCCAATAAGTGTTTGCTGTATTATTAAATTGCACTCGCCAAATTAACCAGGACTGAAATCTTAAGGATTACAACATAGCACATTTTTCCTTGCACATTGTTCCATATGATGAATGTTTGAACTTCATGTGCAGAATGATGTATGAGATAGATGGCTGTTTTCACATTAATTTGCTGAAGGATGAAAGTTTGTCTGTACTCACCTTAAATCTTCAGATTTGTGATATCACAAATTAGTTAGTACTGAGTGGTGGTCCAGTATGCAATAAACACAGGTGTGATGTGAAAATGTGAAGTCGTCAGTACATTGAGCACAAAGTTTTCAGTGAAATGGAGACATGTGTTCAACAGTTAAGCTTGTGAAATTAATACTACTTGCATATTTATAGATTTAGTTTTTTTTCAATCAGGGAGAATAAGTATTTCAGAATTTGTATAAGGTATTCTGACTTTCTTACGGACTATTTTTGTATGTCTTGAAATATGTCTGGAAGGGACCTTTAACTACTATCTCCTCACATTCAGTCTTCTTCAGGGAGGATAAATGCATACTTGCACTTCCAAAAATGTATTTTCTTTATCAAATAATCCTAGTTTAACAGCAGAAAACATTGTCTTTTCAATTCCATTTCTTTTCAGATATGTGCAACATTTAGCAAAACAGCCTGACCACACTTCATGGTGTTGGAGATGTACCCCTACCACTATCAGATTCAGTGAATATCCTTCTAAGTCTGTGACATTACAATTAAAGTAGTGATTCATTTTGGGTTTCATACCATTCCACAGTAAGGTCCAACAGGCAGTGAGGAGCCCATCATACAGCTTCAAAAAGTGTTGACAATCTCCATGGTCATCCTCACTGATTTGGGTAAAGTTGACAGTCACCACCCTCTTTGGGTGCCATGGAGACATGTTACAGTGGGTATTTAAATGTGATTTAAATGTGTTTTCACTGTGGGTTCAAACTTTATACAGTGTATCTTTGCCACAAGAGGGAGTATTCACCAAGGTGAGCGCTTGTAGATGAGACAATAAACACAATTTATATAAATGATCAGTGTCTGCTTTTCCTGGAAAAAACTAGTAATGTGTGTTACCTTTTGACAACTTATTCCTAAGAACTCTTCTGATGTCATTTGGGCAAATGATGCAGTAAATGATCATCACATATAAATTTCTCATATGTCATATGTGAAAGGGTGAATTGTCAATTTTTTCATGTGAAGATAATTGTGAACAAGAAACTATGGTGCAATGGAGTCACAAATATCACTGGCAGAGATGTTTTCAGGACTTTCATTCTGAAGCAGTAGGAAATATTTGTATTGCATTTGGAGTAAGTCAATGAATCACTTATTCTGTCTGGAAATACATAAAAACACCCAGAAAATGCAGAACTCATCAAATAGGTAGTAACTATGGTGACAAATACAATGCATTTTCTGTTGCTGCTGTAAATATATGCTATGAAATGATAAATGTTAAAGTATCAGCTAATGGGATGAAGTATCGCTCTGAAATCATAAGATATAGGATGCTTTGCGTTTCAAAGTTTCAAGTTTCAAACAGGAAATATCTCATTATATCGGACACTGTTCGACGGGGTCGGATGGAGTCACATGTAGTCATAAGATCCTGGAATGTGAGGATGCAAGGATGGAGTCAAATAAACAGCCAATCAGAAGACAACACATTATACATTGCATAAACATTTTGTATTGCATATAAGACTGGGTCAGGGAGAGCATAGTCAGTCAGACTTTTTGAACTGACACACTTTGTTGTTCGTCAGGGATAGGAAAATCTTGACCCAGAGTTCTGTATGCTTTGTTCATTTACAGCTAAATAAATGGCATATTGAGACCGATATCTTCTCCTATTTGCTTTATTAAACGAACACGCGGACTCAGCTCACACATAGTGTAAGATTAGTTAGTAAAGAAAGCTAAAGTCCAACACTGCTTTACTATAAAAATCAGCATATATTTAACTGGTTGAACTTTTTTAATGTGAAGCAGCAGCAGTAGTTTCCTATTGGTATTGCATTTGGAGTAAGTCAATTCACCTCTAATGTGGCTATAGGAAAGTTAACAGTAAACTGCGCCTGATATCAAAGCCATCAAATTAAAAACTGTACAACTGAATTACAATGCTTTCATTCATCACATCTCCCCCCTCTTGAATGTTCAACATGAAGGTTTCTTACTGTTTCTAACTGTAATTCACTTCTCAACTGTGAATACTGTAACTTCACTTTATAACAACCGCTGTACTTATATATACTAGCTTCATCAGTATTTCAAAGTCTTGTTTAACGTTTAACTAAACATTTTCTATAATGTATAACGTAAATATCAAAGATAAACATCTTTGTCTCACATTGTTCCTTGTCTAGCTTATGACAGGTATAAGTGCAGTCTCTTATTCAGCAAAAATGTAACATAACTGAAAAATGTCCATGTCATCATTTAACCCTTAACATGTCATTAACAGTCTCCACATCTCCTCCCTTTTTTTTTTTTTTTTTACTTAAAGAGGAGAAAAAAAAATCTCAGTCCATAACCTTACAAATCCAGCCTGACTACAGGCTTGCTCACTCTGCCAGAGTGAGTAACAGCAGTCCCTTGTGGCTGCTGTCTCAGTAGCATGGGTCAGCTCACTGTCCTCGTTGGTGTCTGGAGTGACCTGGCCAGGACTCTCACTAATGGATCCGGGTGTGTTTGGTATTGCCAGCAGATGGCGCCTGTTTCTCCTGTACCGCTCACCTGCAACTGTCTCCACAATGTAAGACCTGGGAGTGGAACCAGGGCTGCAGACAACAGCTGGCTTAAGCCATTGTCTTTGTCCATCCAACTTTGTGAGGACAGTGTCCCCTGGGTTCAAGGGGGGTAGAATCCGCACCCCGTTTCGACGGTTGTAGTAAAACGCCTGCTTCTGTTTGGCTGAGGCGTCAGCTTGTTTTATGTCATTTTCATCTGGCCAGTTCGGCCTCAGATTGTCCTGTAAAGTGGGCAAGTTGGTTCTGAGCTTCCTGCCCATTAGCAGTTCTGCTGGACTGGTTTTGGTAGAAGAGGAGGGTGTGGCTCTGTATGTCAGTAGGGCTAGGAGGGGGTCTTCCTGTCTCAGTATCCCTTTAGCTATCTGGACAGCCCTCTCTGCATGACCATTACTCTGAGGATAATGTGGGCTTGATGTCACATGGAGAAAGTCATATTCCACACTAAACTTCCTCATCACCCTCAGTAGTAGGAATGACGATGCGACACCCTCTAGTGACTAAGCCCTCTAGCTCAGATAACTCTCCTCTCACCTGGTAAAAGTCTCTCACTGACTCAGGCACTTTTTCCATATACTCAGGCCATCCGTGTCTGATAAAGCCCAAGACTGCCTGGAGCTGTGGATCCTCTGCTGTGTGCTGTTTTAGCTCCTTCATCCTCTGGGGGGTGGCTGGCACCTGGCACACGACAGCATCAATGTGTGCTGCCACATCATCATGAGAAGCTCTGTCTCCAAAATGCTGCTCTGGGCCCCTGGACAGAGCATCTGCCACAGCAAGTGTTTTCCCCGGTGCATATTCAGCTATGGCATTAAAACGCATTAGCCTCATCAGTAACCTCTGGCACCTGATGGGGACATTGTCCAAGTCTTTACTGTTCATGAGAGGTACAAGAGGTTTGTGATCGGTAATAAGTCTGAAGCTATCAAGTCCAAACAGGTATTTCTCAAACCTTTCACAGGCCCACACGCTGGCCAAACACTCCTTCTCGATTTGAGCATACCTTGTCTCAGCATCACTCAGACGTCGGGAGCAGTAGCTCACAGGTTTCCATTGGTCCCCGTGTTGCTGGAGCAGGCATCCGCTGAGACTACTGTAGGCTTGGTGACGTCATAGAAGACAAGTACAGGAGCAGTGGCTAGTGCAGCTTTAAGCTTGTGGAACGCTGTGTGCTGTGTGGGCCCCCATAACCACTCTGTCTTCAGCTTTAGCAGCGGCTAGTGGCTGACCAACTGTGGAGAGCTCTGCTACGTACTTTGCCAGATAATTGACCATCCCCAGGAACCTCTTTAGCTCAGTCACATTCTGAGGTTGGGGGAAATTCTTTATCCCGGTTACCTTTTCTGGATCAGGTCTGACGCCCGTCTCGTCGATGAGGTGACCCAGGAAGCGGACCTGTTTCTGCTTGAACTTGCATTTTGCCTCATTCAGCTTGAGACCTGCTGCTTCAATGACTCTCAATGCCTCTGCTAGGCGCTGGTCATGGATTTCCTCATTTTCTCCATGTATGAGGATGTCATCCATGTACACTTCTGTCCCTTCAAGACCTGCCAAAGTTTCTGCCATTTTTCTTTGGAAGATTTCGGGAGCACTTGTTATCCCAAATGGGAGGCGGCGAAAGGCATACCTCCCAAATGAGGTGATAAAGGTTGTCAACTTCCTGCTGTCCTCGTGCAGGGGAATCTGATAAAATCCACTTGCCGCATCCAATGATGTGAACACCTTTGACCCGGTCAGCCTCGGCATGATTTCCTCTGCAGTGGGCATTATGTACTTTTCACGTTTCACAGCTCTGTTCAGCTTCCTGAGGTCTGCACAGCAGCGAACCTCTCTCTTGTTGGGTTTGAGCACCGGCACCATTGCAGCACACCACTCTGTTGGCTGAGTTACCTTTTCAATAATGCCTTCATTTTCCATGCGCTGCAGTTCTTTCTTTACCAGTGGTACTAGCGGCAGAGGTATCCGCCTGGCTGTCGGCACCGCATATGGCAGGGCATCCTCTTTTAAGACTATTCTCACAGGCTCTGTTTTCAGCAGTCCACTTGAGCCAAAAACACCACTGACCTCATCCACACGCTTCACAAGACCCATTGCCACGGCTTCAGGGCGGCTTAGTAGGCAGTTTCCTTTACCTTTTATCACATACACTGGGAATGTATACAGTCTCTCTTTATAAGTGGTGGTGGTCTGGAACATTCCTGTGCACTTGATGTCCCCTCCTGGGCTTAGAAAGTGTGTGTTGGGAGGATCCAGTCGTACCTTGGATTTAATCTTCTTAAACATCCTTTCATTGATAACTGTAGCATCAGCTCCTGTGTCGATTTTGAAGGTTATTGGTTTGTCACATATAGTTAAGCTAACAGTCCAATTATCCTGGCTATCCTCTCCTCCCACTTCTCCAAGAAAGTACATCTGTTTCACTTCTTCAGTGATTTCACTAACAGCTTTTGAGTGGCATTCACGTTCCCAGTGTCCCTTTTTGTGACATTTGTTGCACTTACTTTGCAGAGCTGGGCACCTTTTCTCTTCAGTTTGCCGCGGTTTTCCGCATCTCCCACATTTTCCACGGTCTCCCATCTTTTGGTTTGTCGGACCGGTGTCTCCGCGCTGCTGCCAGCTCTGTTTCTTTTGTCGGCTGCCTCGACGTCTGACGAAATCAACATTAGCAGACCTGGCCTCAGGTTGGTTGGATTGCAGACTGACCTATTTAGTTATCTCCTCCGCCTGACGCACTTGCTCTATGACCTGCGCCAACGTCAAGTCCGCCATTAGCTGGAAACGCCGGGAGAGCTCTTTGTCTTTTATGCCTACTACCAGGCGGTCTCTGAGATGCTCATCCTTCCTGTTCCCGAACTCACAGTGCTCCGCCAGCTCGTACAGCAACCGGATGTACATCTCCGCTGTTTCGCCTGCCTGCTGGGCCCGCTGATAAAAACATGCTCTTTCGTGTATGATGTTGCGTCGAGGAATGAAGTACTCATCAAACTTCTTCAATATGAGTTCATAGTCCTTTTTCTGGTCCTCTGCCGTGAACACAAATGAACTGAATATCTTTTCAGCTTCACTTCCCATTGCATAGATCAGCGAGCTTACTTGAATCTCCCCATTGTCTTTATTTAGCTTCGTGGCGAGCCTGAAGCGCGAAAATCTCTGTTTCCACTCCAGCCACTCGGCGGGGCAGTCAAACTTAAACTCGCCCGGTGGAGTAAACTGCGGCATCGTTGCACTTGCCCAGATCCCACTTCTGACACCATGTAATATTGTGGGTAACTCACTATTATTATGTGCAACAGAACGGACCAACTCAGAAGCTTATCAGTAGCTTAGCCTTTTACTGCTCTTCTTGCAGGTATGACCCAACCAACAGGTTACAACAGTCTGCGCATGTGCGCATCCCCACAGGTCTTAAAGTAACAAAAACCTTTCATTCATCACAATGACTTTTGTTGACAGTAACATGTTCTTTCAGTTAAAAAAATCAGACTTCATTTTAGAATCAATTTAAAATCACAGCAGTTTTATTCAGCAATGCAAACTCACACTCATAAGAGCATGTCATAGATGTTCCCGGGTTAAAATAAGATAAGATATTTCTTTATTAGTCCCACAATGGGGAAATTTGCAGTGTTACAGCAGCAAGTGGACAGTAAAAATGGAAGAGCATCAATAAGAAAGAATAAAGAACAAATAGATAAGTACGAATAGTAGAGCATATAATAAAAAACAATTACACAATATTTAACAGGCCAGTTCTTCAGGAAATAGTATTTGCAATTCTAATAGGCAGTTCCTTTTCAGAATGAAAATCCTGAACACATCTCTGTCAGTGATATTTGTGACTCCATTGCACCATAGTTTTCCATTATGGAACAGTTTTTCATGCTTATGGTTTTGGATTTCAGTTTGCAGTTTCAAGTTTTGATTTAAGTTTGGTTTAAATTAGTTTTTGTTGTTGTTCACTTACACTAACCACAATTTTTAATTTGCAATTCTATAAAGTCGAGAATTAACAAGAGAGAGATCATTAGATGGTCAGAATTTCAACAGAGGTTATGATAGGATGAGGATTTCTCTTTCATTTAAATCAAATGTTTATTCTTCACAGTTATTGTCACATGAAAAAAAATACACAATTCACCCTTTCACATATAACATATGAGAAATTTACATGTGATGATCGTTTACTGCATCATTTACCCGAATGACATCAGAAGAGCTCTAAGAGGTCTTAGCAAAACAGCCTGTCAAAAGGTAACACATGGCTAATTGTATACAGGAAAAGCAGACAAAGATCATTAATATAAATTGTGTTCATTGTCAGAGTAGCAGAAGTCTTACAACTCATCTACAATTGTCACCTTGGTGGTGAACCTCTTGTGTCAAAGAGCAAGAACTACATTGTATAAAGTTAAGTTTGAACCCACAAATGTTAATGTCAGTGCACACAGACAGACACAACTGTGGTGTAAAATATGAAATTGTGAGACACAACTTGCCGTCTTGGTCGAATCCATCTTTAAGATGGATCCAAAGGTGGACGTGATCCTGGCCTTGAAGTCATCCAGCCTTGTCAGGACATCATACTCGAATGCGGTCAGCAGCCAGATGGGTGATGGCAGAGGGGGCATTTGGGGCGGTGGTGGAAACTGCCGCCAGGAACTGCTCGCAAACACCGAGGTAGTGGATGACTCTCCACATCCAAGCATCTGAGTGCTGCCCCCGCTGGGTGTTGCACAGGTGATTCGCACTGTTGCCCAGAATACGGGACTTCAGCTGTCCAACCACCCTCAGGTCACAGGACAGCCCGCAGAAACACAACACAAGAATTATGTACACATTTATCACAACAAACACTGATACGTATACAACAATAAGAAGTCTATCTTACTTGTATGTGAGTACAGCTGGAAACTGGACAGCTGCCTGATGATGCCCTATGACCATCCGCTGACCTTCTTCTTGCATCAACGGCACTCCAGGCTCTCAGTGGCCATGAGATACCAGCCGTTGAAGTCCAGGACCCTCCGGATGGTCCTGTACAGCTCAGCCTTTGTCAGAGACCCTGTGCAATGAAAGCAGGAGAAACATAGTTGCAGAGGTAGAACAGGGCATACGGTTCTGCAGTTTGGTTGCATACAGAGTTAGAAAAACAATTTTCATGACACATGGAACAAAGTGTATCTTGTGATTCTCTTTTTGACAAAGTTAGAGTTTAAATACATTGTTCATTACACTTCACCCCTTTGTTCATTCACCACACAGGAGAGGTTGTTGCCGTTGAGGCCATGCTCATGCCATCTGAGTCATGGCTTGGAACATGGTGAGTTGGGCTCTCTATTGCGTATTTGGTTTTCTTTGCTGTTTTCTCAGCTGTTCACCTGCATGTTTAACGTGACGGAGCACTTCTGTCAGCTTCGGCAGTGGAGGATCCATCAGCAGGAGCAGCTCTCTGCCTGTCTCTCTTCTGGGTTTCATCCTCATAAATCCTCTTCATCAGTTGCAGTTTTTTCATTGCATTCAAATACACATTTATGAAATCAAAATCACATTAAAACATGCTCTATAAACCAAAATTCTGGTTACTCAAAATAGAGAAATGTTTAACTGTACTTCATTAAACAAAAATGATTAAGTGATTAATAGTGTCATTTTGAAATTTGGAACAAACAATAACATCTGGAATCATTGAAATAATGAGACCCTAAAAGGAAAATTAAACAAGGAAGTACATGAACAAAGAGTACATGAACACACAGAAGCTGAGTTTCATCTGCAGACAGCAGGTAATATGCATCTGCCCCAGTTTAACGCTCAGACAAATCACGCCTCAAACTGTCTGACTCCCTGATTCATTAAACTAAATACTTTTGGTTACAGACCTGAGGTCTCCTCCTCCTCCTCGTCATCCTCCAGGGAGAGGTAATTCAGCCCAAGGCGCTGTATCCACTCCTCAAAGCCTCGAAAATCATAATATCTCATTGTCAACATAATCACCTTGTTTTTCAGTTTCATGTGCATTTTCGTTGCATTCAGAGTCTATTACCTGGTTTGTTTCTCCAGGGCTGTCCCGCAGAAGGCGCCCCCTTTTTGAGGACACGGTAACTCTGACCGTATCACGAGCAGAGAAGCCTGCCTGCTCTCCATCTCCTGAAACTTCCAGACCTAACTTGGCCCATCCCACCTAACAGGAGCGAAAAGATGAGTAATCGTCCGATTACCTGCAATCGATCTGCACACCTTTAGAGCTGTCCTGGTTGTCAGCAGTACCTGGTACGGCCCTTTCCACCTAGGAGACAAAGTCACTTTTTCTAGAGATTTGATTAGTACATAGTCTCCCTCCTTAAAAGGATGAATTGGGAAACATTAAACCCAATTTGGATATCAATAATTTATGACTAACAAATACTTGCAGCCTTGACAATTGGGCGGTAACGGTCCCTGATATGGGCGAATTGGGCAAGCGCCCAGGGCTGCATTTTGTCATGACTCATGGGGGGCGGCATGAGCTCTTCAAAAAAATAAAATAAAATCCTCTCGGCACAGACGCTGTGAGAGAAAGGGAGAGGGGACAGTTCACCTCTGCGTCTCCCTACTGGAATGGGCAGGGGTGAACGGGGGATGCAACTTAATAATGGAATTAGTGGGCTAAAGTCAGTCACACCTTGACTTTCTTCCAAATAACACACATTTCATTCATTTATAAATACAGGCCTATAGTTCATGTACATTTTTAATTTTCTGGGTTGTGTGAAATGGCAAAAAAAAGGTAATACAAAACAAATCTGTGCACCTCCAAAGTTAATTGGTTTAGTCTTAGTATCAATCACGAAATAGGGGAGCAGATTTCATATGATGACATCATTGATGATTTTGCATGAAAGACAGCCAGAAGGATCAGTTTAGTTGGCTGTTGTGCCATCTAAACAGTGTGTTTGCTGTTCTAAGTGTAATAGTGTAATAATTAGATTCTCTTCAGTGTGTTTTCCCATTTGTGTAAGAAGAATTTGTGCTATTAAGAACATTTATTATATTATTATTGTTGCTTTCTGTTCTTCTTACATTTCTGATTGTATATTTTATTTTTGGCATATATATATATATATATATATACTGTTTATTTATGGATTTACTTATTTTATTTAAAGGTTTAATGATCAGGGACAATGCACATTAATAAAACATTTTAACAAATGTAAACATACCGGAATTAGCCAAAAGGCTATTTTACATCTGCTGTCTCTGGACTGATGTTGAGTAGTCACCCTAAAAGAATATTTGAAAAAATGTCCTTGTGGCAATGTTGGAGGTGGTGATTGTGCACTTTAAACAGTGTGTTTGCTGTTCTAAGTGCAATAGTTTAATAACTGGATTCTCTTAAGAGAATGCATGCTGCAGAGGAGGGACAGAAATACGCATGCGCAGCTTTTTGCAAGAAAATAACAAAAAAACGTTTCTCCCCGATTTTATTCGTTTTGAGATCGTCTGGTCCCAAAATCGTAATCAAATTTCGATTAATTGAGCAGCCTTACCAGGCAGCATGCCTTCTTTTTTCCCCAAAAGGAGCAGACTCACTGCTTACCACTATCTCAAAGGGAGACAGTGTGTAAACCAAACATTTTGTGTGGCCTTGCTATGACCGCAAAGCCTAGTTTGACCAAGTGCATATTAATGATGGAAACACTTGGGAGGCTTAAAGAGAAATACAGTGTTTCAGTAAAATTAAAAAAAAGATTAGAGACTTGCAGACAGCAGCATGTTTTTACAGTTTAACAATATACAATGGATTCAAAGGTAGAAACCAGTAAATTACTTTTGAAACAAGTTCAATAATCTCAAATATTTGCAGTGTATAGAGCAAAATATTAAGAGCAGTCAAAAATTAATCCCAGCTTCTCTTTCATAAGCAATATTCCATATTTAACACTTTTTAAAAAAATAAAATAAAAAAAAAATAAAATGTATGGTATGCAGAGATTGTCGAGCAACCCTGCCCAGGCTGTTGTGATCTGCCGGGCCGCCGAAGGTGTCCAGCAGGTGTCGACTCCTCGACAACAGTGGAGCCGCCACTATCCTTGGAGATCCTCTGGATCACCTTGGCGTCAGTCAGACTGACCATCCCGTGCTTCCCCTCCAGCTGGAACCGCTTAGCCTCAGTGAGATGGCTGGCATCTCCAGGGTCCATCCCGAGCCCTCGGAGCATGTGAGAGGACACTCATGAGCACCTGCCCGTGCTCGTTATCGACATTGTTAACCCAGGAGGCCGTGTCAGAGACAGCACCCAGCTTCTTCGTCACCTGGTAGGGGGGAAAAGAGAAAGAGAGAGGGGAAGAGATAGATTTCAAATGTTACTGTCAGTGCACACAAACACAGACAGACACAGCTGTGGTGTAAAATATGAAATTGTCAGACACAATTTGCCATCATGGTCGAATCCATCTTTAAGATGGATCCAAAGGTGGACGTGATCCTGGCCTTGAACTCATCCAGCTGCGTCAGGAAATCGTACCCGAATACGGTCAGCAGCCAAATGGGTGATGGTAGAGGGGGCATTTGGGGCAGTGGTGGAAATTCCCCCTCACTTTGGACAAGGCCAGGAACTGCTCGCAAATGCCAAGGTAGTGGATGGCTCTCCGCATCCAAGCATCTGAGTGCTGCTCCTGCAGGGTGCTGCACAGGTGATTCGCACTGTTGCCCAGAATGCGGGACTTCAGCTGTCCAACGACCCTCAGGTCACAGGACAGCCTGCAGAAACACAACACAAGAATTATATACACATTTATCACAACAAACACGTATACAACAATAAGAAGCAGAGCAACCATTTTGCTGCCAGAGACGTTTTTCTTGTGCAGTAGCAAACGTTTGGAGGGTGTTCTGGCAGTATTTTGTATCAAAAAGCACAAAGTCGTTTGTTGTCTGTCTGATAGTTTATCGAGTCATCTGCAGATGGACTCCTTGCTGTCTCAAGCGTTAAATTGGCACGAATGAGCCCAGAGCAGAGGAAATTGTCAGATTATATACAATGCATGAAAGCATGACCTTGTTCTACCATCAGAACCCAGGAAGTGCTCTTGTTCAGTGAAGAATTTCCTAGTGAAACTGACAGTTCCTTGTTGTTGGGTGGTGTTTGTTGTCATGACAGATTGGTGAAGTCACCTGTGTCATGTTCCAGAATCTAGCCGTTGAACCCCCGTAATTGGTGATGCTGATGTTTGCACATGTTGATGCTCCAGCCATGACTTTCATAGTTCTGTCCTTCAGGGAAACTCCCAGGGTAAAGGCTACCATGACGCCTAGTGTCTCAGAAATGTTCAATGGTAGTGGTGTCACAGGTATTGCGGCCCCCGCTCTGTGAGGAAGTTGTGTGCAGACATAGCAGCTGTCATTTGTAATCCTTCTGGCTGTCGATAGTACTACAGTGTACCAAGAATTTTCCTCACGCTTCAGTAGGGGGTGAATAAACTCAGGCAGCAATTCTCTCCTCTTTCTGCAGTTGGATGCTCTGCAGCTGCTGTTTGAGTTTTCGCACCCCTGTTGTTGATTAGGCTGAGATGTGCCTTGTTGCAGGAGCAGTAGCAGGACAATGATGACAGTGAGCAGGAATATGCTGCAAATTCCTCTACATGTGTCACCCCTCCAGTGCCACTGTATATTCGTTGGCGTCATTGCATCAGCTGTGCTGCCTCAACTTACCCCTGTAATCTAAAAATGTATTAGCTCTTTTGCACTGCCAAGGACTGCACTTAATTTCTTTGTACCTGTTACAATGACAATGAGGAAGTTGTGTGCAGACATAGCAGCTGTCATTTGTAATCCTTCTGGTTGTCGATAGTACTACAGCGTACCAGGAAATTTCTTCAGTAGGGGGCTTCAGTAAGGGGGTGAATAAACTCAGGCAGCAATTCCCTCCTCTTTCTGCAGTTGTGTGGCCCTACTTTTAACCACACCCCTCCTTCACTCACAGTTCAAGGCGGGGGAAAGTGTTGGTTCACTTACTGATGCTCTGCATGCTTGATGGTGTCTTGTCCGTGGGCTCAGGAACACGTTTGCAGTGGCTGGTGTGTATCTAGGTGGTCCGTTCTGCAACTTTTACTGCTGTTTCCGTTGTGAGGTAGATTTGGAAAGGTCCGTTCCACCTGTGTGCTTTCCAGCTCTTTCCTCAGATCCCTCACTGTGATCCAATCATGTAGTATGTAGTTTTCGCAGCCTGTTTGTGGGTATCAGAAAGTACAGAGGACAGGTTTGCACAATAACGTAACATTTCATCTTCGCACTGGCTGGTATGGAGGAGTTGCCTCTTAACCGGTCCAATCCCTGTATTCATTGGCCGTGCGAAGAGGATTTCAAATGGGCTGAGGCCATTTCTGCTTCTGACCCTAGCTCTCATGTGCATCAAAACAATCGTAGTGCTTTTGTCCAAGTTAAACCAGTTTGCTCACAACATTTAGCCCACTTCCCTTCCAATGTACCATTCTCTCTTTCAACAGCCCCCCGCTGGCTGGGTGATAAGCACAATGTTGCCTCATTTCAATGCCAAAATACTCACCCACGCTCTTCAGGGCCGTGCTCACGAAAGGTGTACCATTGTCAGATGAGATTTTACCTGGAATTCCCCATCTGGGAATTATTTCTCTGATTAAAGCTTTTGCTACTGCTGCTGAATCCTGTTTAGAAGAGGGAAAAGCCTCTACCCATTTGGAAAACATGTCAACAAAAAACCCCGGTTCTCCCGGTAATATGAGTGAGATGTCTCATTATCACTATGGGATGCACGCCTCGTTGCAGACCTCAGAAGCATTAATCTCATTACGCCAATCATGATTGGCTGGTGAACGTATTCGTCCGCAGCATGTAGTGCCACCTACCTTAAATAGCTGCTGTGGATGACATAGTCTCATTCAAGATATACATCTCTTCTCACTCGCCCAAGCAAGAAGGGTTGCCTGGTGAGACATCTCACTCATATTACTCAGAGAACCGGGGTTATGTAAATAACCTAAAGTTCTCTTTCATAATATTCGTTTCGATGTCTCACTATGGGATGTGGTAGCTCCTGTAATGCCAGACAAGCTTATCTAGCGTCCACCATGCTACACACGGGGCGGAGACGTCCAACATATAGAAACGGACAAAAGTGAGAGGCGAAGACCAACACGCCGCAGCACAAATATCCTGAACAGAATCTCCCCTGAATAAGGCCCAGGATGCGGCCAAGCCACAAGTAGAGTGCACTCGCATGCCCGCCGGCGGCTGCAGACCCTGACACGTATAAGCCAGAGCAATTGCCTCCACCACCCAATGGGAGAGGCGTTGCTTTGTAACAGGTTTCCCCTTGCGAGGATTAGCCCAGGAGACAAACAGCTGATCGCTCCTCCTGAAACCCCCAGTCTTATCCATGTAAGTGCGCACCGCACGAACCGGACATAATGCACGCGACCGCTGCTCCCCAGGCGAAGCAGCAAAAGCCACAAGGTCAATAGGAGAACATGAACCAACCACCTTGGGCACAAAGGTCGGATTGGGCTTCAAAGTCATCCTTACATCCCCCTGGGCGAACTGAGCGCATGAGGGATGCACTGAAAGCGCATGGATGTCGCTAACCCGTTTAGCCGAAGCCAGAGCCAGTAACAACGCAGCCTTGAAAGACAGATGTTTCAGGTCTGCTTCCTCCAGTGGTTCAAACGGAGGGCCCTTAAGCCCCTCCAGAACCACAGCCAAATCCCACGGAGGCACCAGTGGCCGGGAGACGGGGAGAAGCCTGCGCGCTCCCTTCATAAAGTGTCAAACCAGCGTGTGTCGGCTCGCTGTTTTTTCCCCAAATCCGACATGACAGGCGGAGATGGCCGCCAAATACACCTTGATCGTGGAAAAGGCTTCTCGTTTGTCAATCAGATCCTGCAAGAATGACAATATCACTCTCACAGGGCACTGAAAAGAAATGTGTCCCTCTCTGAGACACCATTCCTCGAACACTCTCCACTTACAGCCATACAGAGACCTAGTAGAGGAGGCTCTAGCGTTTTGGATACTGGCAATCACCCCCTGCGGGAGCCCCACAGCAGTCAGGTCGAGCCACTCACGGGCCTGGCCCACAGCGCAAGTCGCTCCAGGTGTGGGTGAAACACCGTCCCCCCTCCCTGTGACAGCAGGTCCCTGCGCATCGGGAGTAGGGATGTCACGATTACCCGTTTTCACGATAAATTGCGGTATTAAACTTTACGATTACTTAATCGTAACGTTTCCTAAATACCGTCAATTTCCAGAAAAGATTATGCTGGAACAATATTCAGTGCAACTTGCCCGGAACAAAAAACAAAGTTACACAACAACCACGTGTCACCGCTTGTGTTGCTTAGTTTTCGATCCGTAGGTGGAGGTAAAGCATGGAAGAGGAAAACCTATTCCCTCCGGAAAAAACACTTAAAGTCAGCCGTGTGGGATTTTTTTGGCTACCAAAAAAATGACCAAGGTGTAATTGTGGAAGATGGCCTGCCTAAGTGTAAGACATGCCACAAAAAAGTTGCTGTGAAATCAGGCAACACGTCAAATATGTTTCACCACCTGCGGGATAACCACCCGGCGTTGTATGACACAGTAAAGGTAAATAGTAACTGGGTTAAGTCATGTCAATATTTACCTAACATAACAATGAATTGGTAGAAAATACTTACCGTGTCATTTGCCATTAATTAATATTTGGTCCTATAAAACACTTCAAATATTTGCATATAATCACTAATATTTTTTTTTTATTTATTTATTTTTCAACTGGATGTTTTAAATTTATTTTCTCTTTTCTTATTCACCGGCACCTTCAGGTCAAGCCTGGAGGTACAGCAGGTCAACAGCCGACTGTTGCAGAATCCTTAGCAAAGTGTGTCAGTTATGCTCCTACATCTAAACAAGCTCAGAATTTGAATACAGCTGTGGCGTATTTCATTTCCAAGGACATGATGCCATATCAGATTGTGGAAAAACCTGGATTCCTACATCTCATGAGAAAGGCTATACCACAGTACAAAGTACCCACAAGAAACTTCTTCTCAACCAACAATATTCCAACCATGTACAACGAGGTCAGAGAGAGTGTGGAGGAACAGCTGTCAGAGGGTGAGTGGTTTGGTGCAACCACTGACCTATGGACCAGCACCGGTGGTACAGGTGAGTCCTTCATGAGCTTCACTATCCACTACATATCCACTGACTGGAAACTCAAGTCTCACTGTCTTGAGACTGTTTATTTTCCAGAAGACCACACCGCTGAACATATATCAGAGATGATGGGGAACATGCTCTCAGACTGGAAAATAAACAAAGAATGTCTGTCTGGAATCACAACAGACAATGCAAGTAACATGAAGAAGGCCTTCGAAGTATTTCCCTGTGTTTGGTTTTCTTGTGTTAGGGTTAGGGTTAGGGCATCTCAGAGCATGCGTTGATACATGATGTTGTCACCAGATGGGGATCCACATTTGAAATGATAACAAGGTTCTTGGAGCAACAGCAGGCCATCTGTGGAGTGCTAGCAGGAGACAGATCCACCTGGCATCTGATGCCCAAAGACAATGATATCACTGTCCTGGAGGAGGTAAGCCAGCTGCTTCATCTTCTCCATGACTTCACTGACATCCTATCATCAGAGAGACAGGTCACACTCTCCTCCCTGAAGCCAGTCTTGGAACACATCAACACTGAAATACTAGAAGAACAAGCTGAAGACAGCAATCTCATGACACAAATGAAGAAGGTCATTAGGGAAGACCTGCTACAGCACCTGAGATATACAGGCCAAATGAAAAATGTGCTGAACATATGCAGTTTTGTCGACCCAAGGTTCAAAGGAAACTTTGTTGAAAATCTGGATGCCACCGTCAAAGCATGTAGAGATGAAGCCTTGGCACTTGCACAGCACACATCAGAGCCTCCAGCTGCCACTGAACAGGGGACCTCGTCCACCACCACCACATCCACCACGATCACCACCACCAAAAGGAACTGTGTTCAAAGTATTATTTTTATGTTAAAGGGGCAGCTAAACTGCTAATGGGCAGCTGTAAGCCAAAAGCTAGCTAGATGTCTTTTCCTTGTGGTTTCTCTTAAAAAATAAATAAATAAAAATAAGACCTATAAGGAGTTTTCATGTGATTTTACTTAATGCAAAAATAATCGTGATAATCGTAATATCGTGACTATTTCTCTAACAATAAGAAAATCTGCAATCGTGACATCCCTAATCGGGAGTTGCCAAGGCTGAGCGTGCAACAACCGATAAATTTCCGCTAGCCAATGCATCGCAGGCCAGTGTGGAGCTATTAGAATCAGCGTGTGGCCGTTCACCCTCACTCTGGACAGAGTGGGGGGTATCAGAGCCAGAGGAGGGAACGCGTAAAGAAGCCCGTGTTCAGGGCCCCAGGGACGTGCGTCGCTCTCAGGAAGGAAGGAAGCGTTTCAGGGAGAGAAACACCGCCAAGAGCTCCAGAAAATGTATGTGAGACCGTCGGAGACCGTCGCTCCAACATCCTCTCACAGATCGGCCCTCGTGTATTCCGCCCCAGCCCGACAGACTTGCGTCTGTAGTGACCACTTTCCTGGACAGGACACAGCCCATGGGACTCCCCTGAGTCAGGAAAGACGGGGCTCACCAGTGACGCAGTGCCCTGACACACTCCAATGTGACCAACACTCTCTGCGTGCCATGACGCACAGGATCCAGCCTGAGGGAAGCCATCCAATATTGGAATTCCCTCATGTGGAGACGGCCAAGGCGGACTATTACGATGGCAGACACCATCAGCCCGAGCAATCAAAGACACAGTTTGAATTGAACAGATCTGTGTAGCCGAAAAAATGTGGCCCTGGTGAAACACATCAGAAACAATTTAATTAACACAATTAGTGAACAATAACCTCCTTTAGACCTGAGGATGATTGCGGCCTACAGGAAGGAGAAAAATTTACAAGATCATTTGGTCAAATCTAAATTAAAAAAACATATACCACGGACTGCCTCACAGTCTATTTTTAAACAGCAAACATGGGTTTATGATGTTGCCAGCCAGAGAGTGTTTCCTACTGCCCACTATGCTTCTATGCGCTCTAAAAATTGTATTCACATGATCACATGCAAAACAAGTGGCAGGAGGTACATAGGAGAAACTAGTCTCACTCTACAAATCAGATTCACCTGTCATAAACACAATATTGTCAGAAAAAAGAACACTGACCGTTATGTAGTCCAGCGTTTCATCACTCGTGGCTGGCAAGCTGTACAGGTTCTGGTTCTTGAATGCAACCCCAATTGGCACACTTCAGAGAGACGTAGGGCTGAAAGAAATTGGATTACATTATTAAACACAACTTACCCACAAGGGCTCAATGAAAAAATGTATTTCAGGCCTTAGTTCTCTTCTTGAGGAGGCGGGAGTTACTAATGCTCTGTATTGTTTTTATTCACTCTTCCATTGACCTGCAGGGACCACTACTGCTCTCCATCTCATGTTAAAGGCAAATTGCTTCCTTTTTTGTCACAGGGCTTTCCCCTCAACTCAACCTTTTACTTCCTGAGGCGGACACAGGATTCTTGCCTGAACCTAAATGTCAGGGATTAGTGCCTCAACTTAACCCTCTTACTTTCCCAGGCTGATACTGACTTCCTGCCTAAAGTTAACCGTTACGGCCTCTGCCTGAACTTAACCACTATAGGCCTTTTGCCTAAACTTAACCGTTACAGGCCCCTTGCCTAAACCTAACCGCTGGCGCTTGGGTTTTGTGCTCCTATTTACAGATTACCTGTACTTTTCTCTAAACACAACCAGTTCTCCCCTAGCCTAATCTGGTCTCAAGCTAATATTGTCCCCCCTAAACATAATTTTTTCTTTCTTTCTACATGAGAATGGCCACAGCCCTGGCCCCTGAGGTCTGATTTATCAGAAGTGTGTATTATTTTTCATTGTGTGATGTTTTTACTGCTCTGCCTTTGAGGGTAATTATCCCACTATTTGTACAATAAAAGTATATCATAATGTCTATTCACATGGAGTCAGGTGTGGTTCCTGGAGCACGGGTCCCAATCAGGGTATGGAGGGATGGAGCGTGTCACTGGCAGCAGTCCCAAATCCTCTTCACCTAACCCTGCCTGTGCCTCCCGCTTCGCCCTTGGGACTCGGCTCTGGGGCCCGCCCTTATTCCTTCCTGTGTATGACAAGTGATTTCAATCAATCAATCAATCAATAAATCAATCTCTGGATGGCATTACTCTGGCCTCCAGCACCACTGTAAGGAACCTAGGAGTTATATTTGATCAGGATCTGTCCTTTAATTCCCACATAAAACACATTTCAAGGACTGCCTTCTTTCATCTGCGTAATATTGCAAGAATTAGACATATCCTGTCTCAAAATGATGCTGAAAAACTCGTCCATGCATTTGTTACTTCTAGGCTGGACTACTGTAATTCATTATTATCAGGCTGTCCTAACAAGTCTCTAAAGACTCTCCAGCTGGTCCAGAATGCAGCTGCTCGTGTTCTGACAAAAACTAGAAAGAGAGATCATATTACTCCCATCTTGGCTTCACTGCATTGGCTTCCCGTAAAATTCAGAATAGAATTCAAAATCCTTCTCCTCACCTTCAAAGCTCTTAATGGTCAGGCTCCATCATATCTTAAAGAGCTGATAGTACCTAGTGTACCTACTAGACCCTGTACCCACTGCGCTCCCAGCATGCAGGACTACTTGTGGTTCCCAGTATCTCTAAAAGTAGAACAGGAGGCAGAGCCTTCAGCTATCAGGCTCCTCTCCTGTGGAACCATCTTCCAGATTTGGTCCGGGGGGCAGATACCCTCCCTACATTTAAGAGTAGGCTTAAAACTTTCCTTTTTGATAAAGCTTATAGTTAAGGCTCTTAGAGCTCTTAGCTTATGCTGCTATAGGCTTAGACTGCCGGGGGACTCCCATGATGCACTGAGCTCCTCTCTCCTCCTCCCTCTCTCTCTCTATCCATTCATCTATATCCATTAACATTCATGTTCTATTAATTGCATTCAATAACCTAAACTTCTTCCCCAGAGTTGTCTGTGCTTTTTCGTCTCACAGGTAATCTGGGCCTGTAGATGTCCGGATGACAGATTCCAATCCCGGACCTTCTAGCTTCATTGTTGATTTTCATTGTGCTTCTCTCCTCTATCCTTCCTTTCTCTCCTCTCATCCCCAATCGGTCGAGGCAGATGGCCGCCCACTCTGAGTTTGGTTCTGCCTGAGGTTTCTTCCTGTTAAAAGGGAGTTTTTTCTTGCCACTGTTGCTCATGTGGGAATGTTGGGTCTCTTTAAAGTTAAAACCTGAAGAGTTCAGTTTAGAACCTGCTCTATCAGTCCCTCCAGGAATTCGCGATGTCGCGATCGCAACAATTAACGCAAATTCAACCAATCCACGCGATTATGTGCGGGCCTTGCAATTTTGTCCAATCACCGCAACTTTACCGCAACTTTTCCGCAAATTGGAGGAGTGAGGTCGGCAAAAAATACCGTCTGCCGCAACGGTAAACTCAACTAATTCTGTGTGTCTGTGTTGTGTGCATGTGTCTGTGAGGGAGATCAATATTGTGTGTGTCTCTGTCTGTGTATGTGTTGTGTGTGCATGTGTCTGTGAGGGAGATACATATTGTGTGTCTCTGTCTGTGTATGTGTGTCTGTGCTGTGTGTGCATGTGTCTGTGAGAGAGATATTGTCAAATAAAATGTTAAAAACAGTGTTAAAACTGTCTTCAAAATATGAAGTTGAATGTGCAATGAGATCAGAGATGGTGTGTGTGCAATTTTCACTGTCTCCCGCAATTTAATTGCAACAAAAGTGCTTAAAACATCGCAACTTTTACCGCAATTTTTTAAAAATGCTGCCGCAAAATCAGGCATTTTAGGCCGCAACAATCAGAAAAAAATCCTGCGAAATCCTGGAGGGACTGCTCTATGTGTAAAGTGCCTTGAGATAACTTAATTGCGATTTGGCGCTATACAAATAAAGATTTATTGATTGATGCCCTCTGCTGTGATCACATGACCCAGAAAAGTGACTGCAAAAAAGTACTACCAGCTGGTAAGTTGAGTAAATTGTTTGCAAATGAAATTGGAGTGGAGCCTCGAGGACAGAGTAGTCAAGGATGAAGTTTCTGCAATAGGAACACATATCCAGAAAAGACATCATCTGTTTCTTTGTAATAGGGTTTTGGAATTCCTGTCGGAGCCATTGCAGTTTGGACAAACTGGCTTTGTGACCTTCCGCAGGTAGGTGTTTTAGCAGAGATAATGAGTCTCGGCGGCACTGTTCAAGTGTAGGGCAACACATAAGCAAATCATCTACATTAGGGCTGCAACAATGAATCCATAAAATCCATAAAAAACAATTATTAAAAGTGTTGGCAACGAATTTTATTATCGATTTGTTGTGTCGCGTGATTACTGCATTACTTGCCAAGTCGCGAAGCAGTTCAGACGCAGAGCCGGTATGGGCAGAAGCGGAGAAAACAGTCTGCCAAAAAATCTTCTAAAGTGTAGGAGTAGTTCAGTCTACATAAAACTATAAAGTGTGTGCTGTTCCGTGGGGTGGTGATGGTGCTCCTGGGTTGCCTCCAGCAGTTCCTCATCTGTTGGTTCCAGCACGGCGGAGACACCAGCCCCCTCATGTGGTGCTGCTGTGGTGATGGGGATGGTAGGAGGTGGATGCAGCCGGAGAGAGAGAGGGGCCGGTACTTGGGAGGCTTGAAGAGAAATAGAGTGTTTGAGTAAGATGAAAAACAAGATTAGAGACTTGCAGCATGTTTTTACAGTTTGAACAATGTACAATGGATTCAAGTTCAATAATCTCAAATATTTGCAAGGTAGAGAGCAAAATATTAAGAGCGGTCAAAAATGAATCCCAGCCTCTCTTTCATAAACAATATTCCATTTCTAACACTTTATTTTTGCTACTTACACTCTTCTGTGTCAACTACAGCCTTGACCAGCTCTTCATCTGAAGGCTCCTCAGATGATGTTGAAGGAAGAGGGTCTGGAGAATCAGAATATCTTTATCGTCATTTTAAGCTAATAAAAAAATTAAAAAGTTAATTAAAAAAATAAAAAATCACAGTCAGAGGGAATCAACAAAAGAGCAGCAAAAACTGTGAACATAAAAACAGGCACGTTGTATTCTATATGTGATTAGACTGCACTGGAACACTGGAAATGCAGGTTTTGGTGTCCTCAGCTTCTGCACCTTGGCCTGCATTTCCACCCCAGACAGAGAACTCCGCCCAGACAGAAAGCCCTTCATCACAGGGCCAAGAGGCCTACAAGGGGAATAAATGACATACAACAGCATGTATAATGTCACAACATGACAAATACTTACAGCAGGAGCAGCTCTCTGCCTGTCTCTCTTCCGGATGAAGCGGACGGCATTCTCCATCTCTAGGTAGTTGACAAACCTGTGCAAATCAGACAGTTTGTTAGATAAATCTAATCACCACAGGAGCTACATTACAATGCACACGTTATTATATTTTACCCAGTGCTGGGTCCTCCGACTGGTACAGGCTCTACAGGGTCTCACATTTGAAGTCCCCAAAGCCAAAAAGTGCCTGTCCCTCCTGACTTTGCCCATGCCTCCATGAACACACAGTGGTACCTGACTGCCTCCACAAAGTCAGGGTACGCCGCGGAGTAGCGGACAAAGGCAAGAGGTAAAGCTGCCATCACTCTTATAACTGTGTTGTATGATTATCATACTGATGGACTGGGAGTGTCTATATTCCCACAGCTCTATGTTCCCACAGCACTGTGTACCCACAGCCCTATGTTCCCACAAGCTCTTTGTTCCCACGTTTCTAAGAAATTATTCAAATTTAGGCCCTACTGTATGTTCCCACATTTCTAAGAGATTATTAAAATTTAGACCCTATGTTCCCACAGCCCTCCATCCCACAGACATGTGTGGTCATGAGCAATTATTTATAAATTAAACACTGGGGCGGTCACAATGCTGTCCTGATTGGGCCATCTTTTTGTGCTCGCAAGATCAGATAGACCAGGCTTTTCTCCTCATTGGGCAGACCAATCCATCTGATACGGCACAGCACATGGGCTTTGAAATTTGGCATAACCAGGGACTTATGGAGCCTATGAGCTCTATTAAATGAGACCAACACATTAACATTAGTGTTCAGCTGTACTCATAATTTTTGTATGTAAAGTGTCATTGGGTGAAGTGGCGGCTGGTGACATATATTTTGGGGGGGTTCTGGGTTTAGTGTCAAACAAACCGTAGCTCAGTACAGTTCAAACCTGTCCGCCAGCAGCAAGGTGGCACTTACAAGGTAGTTGATAAAGGAGAAGTGTTCCCTGGTGTGTCCCAGTATGGTATCTCAGACCCACGGAGAGAGGAATGAAAAATTACAATTAGACATGATAAAATGTCCATTTCACTCACGTCACCTAAAGTAACCAACAGTTAAAGTTACCAATAAGTGAATATGCTTAAAAAGAGACACCACCGTATGTATTTTAGTTATTGTGTCTTAAATCCTGATTTTACTGTAATCTGTTAGTTGTTGCAATACCTGAACAGGACAATAGATGGCGCATTAAGCACTACACACCGCTCTGATTAAGCATAATAATTAAATGCACCCCAAATCAACTGTAATAGTCAATATTACTTTCAAACTTTCAATCATTTCTTATCCTGCATTTATGCAATTTTATGCAGCTACTACCTGATCTTTTATATGTCCTGTTGGATGCACCCACTGATACGGATTGAATCTATGTTCCTCTATTGGAGCTTGGCATAAAGGAGGTTCAGATGTGCAATGCTAGGGTGACCATTTCCATATCACCAAAAAGGAGGACATTATGCGGCATATCAATAAATTACTACAGTGTACATAGGACAAACATCACTGATGATGTGTCCCAGCGCATCCACAGATGTATCTATACACTGTTCAACTGGCTTGTCCAGTGACCCCCAGGAATAGGCTGGTTGACAACCGAGAACAGTTCGGTGACAACTGGAGAGACAGTGGACAGCACAGAAAGACGGCACCCGGGGCAGGAAGGGGTAGCAGCCCAACCTGCAGCTTCCGTGAGGAAGAACCCAAGCAAGCTACAGATCGACCCACAGAGAAATACCCCCAGGGGTGCCCGAGAGGGGGGGAGGATGAGCACCCCACTAGGATGGGCCTAACGATGACGACCTTGGAAAACGGACTAACAACTATGATAAGCAGATGCATTTGCGGCAAAGTCTGCAAGAACGAACAGGGCCTAAAAATCCATCAGGCCCGGATGAAATGCTTGGTACAGGAGACGGCAGCACAGCGCACAGGACCAGTGCCTGGTGAGACGCAGGAGGAGCCCGGCCCGGAGACACCCCACAGAGCCCAGAACCTCCAAGTGCCTCCAGAACAATCAGCGCAACAGCAAAGGGAGACGTAGAGGGACGACTCGGAAACCTGACCACCATCATCACAAGCTTCGCAGTTGAGAGGTTTGGCGTTGAGGAGCCCAAGACCAGCAAGTCCATCTACACCAAGAACCGTAGGGCGGATGAGATCCATCAACTGCGGAAAGAGCTGTGGAAACTGACGAAGCAGTTCAAAGCAGCCGCTGAGGAGGAGAAGCCACCACTCGCTGAGCTCCAGCATACCATCAGGAAGAGGCTTATGACCCTGCGTAGAGCTGAATGGCACAGGAGACGTAGGATTGAGAGAGCCAGGAAGCGAACCTCCTTCTTAGCCGATCCCTTTGGCTTCACGAAGCGGTTGCTAGGGCAGAAGCACAGCGGGACAGCAGACAGAGAGCAAGAGTTAGGACAACAGGCAGCCCTCGTGGATGTACCAATCCCCCTAGTGGAGTTCAACATTTCAGAACCCACTTGGAAGGAAATCCAGGAGGTAGTAACAGCAGCCAGAGCCAGTTCTGCTCCAGGTCCCAGCCAAGTACCCTATAAGGTGTACAAGTGCTGCCCAGGGCTCCTCCGAATCCTTTGGAAGATGCTGCGTGTGATCTGGCGAAGAGGGACCATCGCGGAGCAATGGAGGCACTGTATGACAGGAGCAACAAGCTTCAGCTCCCCATCAACAGCCTGGAGGAGGAGTTCAGGGTCTCCCGCACAAGAGAGGCACTGGTATATCGAGAATCCAAAGACTCCAGAGTGGCAGCAGCTGGTATCGTGGTGCAGACGGGCAGGAAGTGGAAGGCTGAAGAGGGGCTGGAGCTGGCAGAGTCTCGGCTGAGACACAAAGCACTGTTGGGCACGGTGGCATCTGGGCGAGCAGGGCTGGGAGCCATCCCACAACCACGGCACGACAAGGCTCAGGGCAAGGACAGACGCCATCTGGTCCTGAAGGAGGTCCGAGCAGGTGTCGAGGAGGTGAGGACCAGCAGGATGGTGGGCATGTGGCAGCAGGGGGCATGGACAAGGTGGGAAGGAGCGCTGGAGAGGAAGCTGACCTGGAATGACATCTGGAAGACTGAGCCTCAGCGGATTAAGTTCATGGTCCAAGCTGTCTATGATGTACTACCCAGTCCAGCTAACCTGCATACCTGGGGCAAGAGCGACACTCCAACATGTCCACTCTGTCCAGGAAAGGGGACTCTAGAGCACATTATGAGCAGCTGCCCATCAGCCCTTGGAGAGGGCCACTACCGCTGGTGTCACGACCAGGTCCTGAGGACAGTGGCAGAGGCCATCTCCAGTGCAGTGGACAATAACAAGCATGTCCGCAGCCAGAGGAGGATCAACTTTGTAAAGGCTGGAGAGAAGTCACGTCCACAGCCAACACCATCAGCCAGCCTGCTCTCATCGGCATCAGACTGGGAACTGCGAGTTGACCTGGGCAGGCAGCTTAAGTTCCCAGAGTTTATAACATCTACCTCCTTGAGGCCAGACTTGGTATTGACATCTCCCTCCTCTAAGCAGGTCCTCTTAGTGTAACTGACAGTCCCCTGGGACGACCGCATGGAAGAGGCCAATGAGCGCAAGCGGCTCAAGTACCAAGAGCTCACCGAGGAGTGTCGGAGGAGGGGCTGGAAAGCTCGCTGTGAAGCAGTGGAGGTAGGGTGCAGAGGCTTTGCTGCCCGCTCCTTGTGCAAGATCTACACCCTTCTTGGCATCACAGGTGCGCTGCGAAGAGGAGAGCCATCAAGTCCACCGTAGAGGCCGCGGAGAGGGCCTCTAGGTGGATTTGGATCAAGAGGTCCGAAAAGTGGGCCAACGCTGCTGGGACACAAGCCAGGGCCTGATCAACCCTGGCTGGGTCGCCTGAGGGAGGGTGTCTGATGTTGTGAGACCCGAAACACCCGATGATCTCAGGAAACAAACATAACTGTCCCAGTGCATCGACAGATGTATCTATACACGGACTCTGGTATACTCTCATTTATAGTACAATTTTGAGTGGTTTAAATATGATGTTTGTGTAGCTGAATAGGAAACAATATTAATGAAATGTCAAAAAGTGTTTGTTCACAGTATTTGTATTATTCAATACATTGCGGTGTTCAAAAAGTGACCACTGAGATGAATCTTTTAAAGTGCAGAGTGCCACAAAGCATAACGTGTGGACTTAAATGTAAAAAACAATTAACAGGTAACATACATAATCAAAAAATGTATGTATGTATGTATTTACGTAAAAAACAAAGGAGATTGTAAAAAAAAAAAACATTCAACTGCTCAAAAAGTATAGCATTTCTAAAGTGCTTCAGTCTTTTGGGCACACACACAGCCACAGTGTCTGTGTGTGTGCAGCAGACCTGTATTCAAACAAACTCCACATTCACCCTCTGTAGCAGCTCAGGAGACAACAGCCCCTCTGTCATCATGGCTTCCAAGCCCCCACTGCCCCTGGGCCTGTTTATATCCTGCAGAGACTGGTACAAATAACAACATAGCAACAATATAGTTATCAACCTTCCAAAATCTGTATTGTTTTCAACCCAATAAATATAAATACTTCATGTAGCCCATCAGTGAAATCATAAGATTAGTGTACTCTCCAAAATAGTTGATTGTCTATCTGCAATACTTCTGTTCTTTCGAGGTCTTGTGTTTTGGCATGATGCTAACTTTCTGTCAATGTCATATGACGTAGCAGCACATGGACCCTTGTTTATGTTTTTAACCAATGATATAAGCAGATATTTATCTGACACTGCTCTTAGCCAATCATTTGTTAGACCAGATATGTTACTGTGTTGGATGCATTTTTTACAGTCTATGATTGGATGTTGTGCTGCATCCCAGCAAAGATGAAAAAACTCTGCTCTTCAAGCCTAGTGCCTCAAAAAGGAGGACAAATATGTGTCTGGCTTGATGCTGCGCCGGACGCCTGACAGGGCCGGTCGCCTGGTCACCCTAGAGTGATGGCACCCAGGTTAATTTTATGAGGTGTAATGGAAATTCTTATTATTTATCTTGTCTGATCAAATGAGTAATTATGTTATAAGATTAGATGTACTGTATGTGTGTGTGTCATAATCTTCTGACCATGCCATGAAATGCTGATTTAGTGAACATTATTGAACGTTGATGGAACATCATGTATGTTATAATCTACTGAGTAACTATTGTCCTGATTGTATACATGTGATGACGTGCCTATTGTGATGACATTGTTCTGATGATAGAACAATGTCTTCCTTTCTATGATAATGTATTGTATATAATCTGACTGTTTCCTCTGCTCGGGGCTCGCTCTGCCATCTCACGCCTGAGAGAGAGGAGTCCGTCTGCAGACGACTGAATAAACTAGAGAAAGACAACGTTACCGGCTTTGTGCTTCTTGATAAATAAAAATTGCCAGAACAATTTGGCGTTGTCGGCAGGATCACCCGTGAGCCGGCGTTCGGGACTCAGCGCTGCAGGTTAAAGTCTGTACAGCTGGAGTCTGGGACTCCAAACACCCCAAACCTCCCTGTCAAAGAAGGTAGAGAAGTAGGGGGACCTGACACGTGAGGACCGACGCTCACTCACTGGCGTGATCGAAGAACTTTTTCTGGCACTTTAACCTTGTCTTTCTGGTGAGTACATTCAGTAATAATAGATCCTCACCACCAAGGGTGGGTGTAATAGACATATTAACAGGGCAGGTGCTTACCGCTGTAGGATCGCTGAAGCTTCGGGGGTCTGGGACCTTAGAGACTGTAGAAGGCAGTCCGTGTGCACATTAAAAAAGCTTTGAATATTACCATCAACGATCGTTTAGTTTTAGGTTTAAAGTTCTAAGAACGTAGGGGTATACAATATTTTTACTTTTCACTAAAAAAAAAAAAAAAAAAGTGAGGAGTTTAGTAAAATAACATAATTAAATTAAAAAGAAAAACTTTAGAGAAAACTAACAGTAAAATATCTACACTAAATTAACTGAAGTAGCAATAAATAAATAAGTAAAAAATCCAAGGTCCTTACAAATCCACCTAAAGAGAAGAAGCAACTAAAAATCTAAAACAAATGGTTTCTAACAACACCAAGGGTAAAACAACTGTAAATCCACCTGTAATGTCTTCTCCCAATATTCGGTTTATGATCACAAAATATGGTGAACAATGTACTGACCAAATTGAAATCTGGGTTCAGGAGTGTGGGTTTCCATGTATGGGCAATTTTAGCCTAACAGAATTAGAACAATTGAAAATCCAACTAACAGTAAAAGAAGAAATCAGTGAGTCAAAACAAAAAAAAAAAAAAAGGGAAAATGTTTATGCTTGTTGGCTTGATGAAGCCAACACCAGGGATAGAAGACAGAAGGCAGGGAAAGCTACACTAACCTCTGCATCTCAGTGCCTCAAACTAGATCCTGATCTGGACTCTGCTCCCCCCAGAAGACAGCCAGCACCAGCTGTGGACCAAGGAGGAGCAGCCAGCGCTCCGGAAATGATGACAGCCACAGTCATAACCACACCATCACAGTCAATTCCATGCCCAAGGGTGGGAAGACAAGGACTTCCACCTCCACCATACACTACAAGATATTGTGCACCGCACACCTTTCCCCATGGGATGAAAGCAGAACACGACAAGGCACCGTTTTCAAATCAACAGACTACTCAGATTATGGACATACAACGAGATGAAAGAAGCTGCTACTCACCTCCCCTCAGTCCAAAATGGGGGAGAGGAGTTTGCAACGCAATTGGACATTTTCTGTCAACAATTCAGACCATCTGAATGAACTGAAGCGACAAGGACATCACAACAAGGGACAGGGCAGGCCGTGGGACAACTCACACTTGTTTCATGTGTGGAATGATGGGACATTGAACTAAAGACTGTTCGAAAAACAAGGAAAATGAGAACAAGACACCGCAAGGGACCGAGGTGGATTGACTGGGGGTGGAGCAGAGGACAGTGACGGACACATCTGGTTATGACGCAAGGGCTGAGACAGCAGATCACTCCACACAGCAGATAAGTAGAAATGCATCCACTGACATGCAAAACACAACAGAAATAGACACATACAGCAAGCAACAGCTTATCTCACCAGCCATTCAACAGAATGATTTTGTTTTGGTTTGTTTTGGTTTTATTTGTTTTGGTTTCCACTTCCCAATGTATTCTTATAACAAGGATTCCCCAAAAAAATTCCTTTGTCAGATATGGTAGGGAAGACCTAATGTCAACAACTAATGTCAAACACTGATACAGGAGGCCAAGACACTGATTAAAAACACAAATACTGACATCATGACATCACAAAGCCTCCACTGCACTACTCACATCTCGCAGGGAGCAGACAGTGAGTTTGAGGAAACATGGTATAGGACAGATCAGGACAGACACACACTCAGACTAAACTGGTTATACTGGACCCGTAATCAATGTGCTGTGTCAGTAACTCTGTCTAGTCCATCTTTTCAAACTCTCTTCAGGATACCACACTCCAACCCCCATGTTTCACTGGTCAAACCCAAAACTAAAAGGTGGGAGGACTTGGGACCTTGGATTGCAATGAGGCCTCCGGGTGGGGAAAAACATCAGATCCTGATGTTGATTTCCATCCGCTTCTAAAGGTGCACCGAAAAAGATTTTCTGCTGTAGTGACTGCGGAAAAGACTGTTGAGCTCATTCCAGACACAAATTTCCAAACAACCACAGAGGTAAAAGATTTCTTTGATTCATTTTTCGGCAAGCACATTTTCATAGAAGACGTCTCTGAAAATCCTGAGCTAAGTCAGGTACCATCATGTTTATGGGCACAGCACAAATATGATGTAGGACTGATTAAAGATGCCGAACCAGTTGTGATCACACCAAAATCTTTGTATAGGCCATGCAAAATCAATATCCTTGAAGCAGGAGTAATTGTTACATATAAAAAATCTTGTGTGCGAATACCAATTTTTCCTGTAAAGAAAATCAGAGATGCTGAGCAACACGATAAGTGGAGATTTGTACAGGATCTGCAAGCAGTAAATGCAGCAGTCCACGCGCGCACCAAATATACCAAATCCACACACAATTCTCTTTCGAGTTCCATCTGACAGTAAATGGTTCTTTGTTGTTGATCTCGAAAATGCATTTTTTTTAGTATCCCAGTGGATAAAGAGCCAATTTTGGTTTGCTTTTCTATTTGAGTACAAAATGTACACTTTTTCTAGGCTCTGTCAAGATTACACTGAATCTCCAACCATTTTTAATGCAGCATTAAAAGACAATCTAAATTCACTCAACTTACCAGTTGGTAGTATTTTTTGCAATATGTGGGTGACCTAATGATTTGCTCTCTCACACAGGAAGCCTGTGTACAAGACACACTCGCTGTCCTGAACCATCTGGCTGATAACGGTCACAAGGCCAACTTGTCAAAACTTCAGTTTGTTTCAAAACAAGTCACTTTTCTGGGTCATGTGATCACAGCAGAGGGCAAAACCCTCTCACCCAAACGAATTGAAGCAATCCAAAACATTCCACAACCTGAAACAAAGAAACAGGTAATGAGTTTTTAGGAATGACGTCATATTACAGACAGTGGATCCCAAAGACAAAGTCATTTAGACACCTGAGGCTGTAAAAGCCTTTGTGGAGTTGAAATTGGCATTACAATCTCCTCCAACATTGGGCCTTCCAGATTGCACCAAACCTTGACTCGGTTGCTGCAGGACTTCCTACATGTCTAAGAGCTGTGGCAGCTGCAGAAAAAGCTGTGATAGCTTCACGTGACATTGTAGGCTATGCTGATCTCACCCTACTGGTGCCACATGCGGTTTCAATGATTTTGCTTGAACAGAAAACTTCCCACCTGTCAACAGCAAGGTGGCTCAGATATAACACAATTCTGCTGGACATGCCTAACATAACTGTTAAAAGATGCAATGTTCTTAACCCTGCAACTCTTCTCCCTACACCAGACGATGGACAACCACATGACTGTGTGGCAGTAATAACTGAAGCTTGTTCCCCCAGACCTGATCTGCAGGACACACCTCTGCAGAACGCTGACCTGGAACTGTTTGTGGATGGCTCAGCCTCGAGAAACTCAACAACCGGTAAAAACCAAGCGGGTTTTGCTGTTACAACACTACATGACACAATTGTTGCACAGCCACTTCCCTCAAGTTATTCTGCAGAATTAGTAGCGCTGACAGAGGCTTGCAAGATTGCAGCTAACAAAACAGCCAACATATATACTGACAGTAGATATGCATGGGGAGTGGTACATGATTTTGGCCGCCTTTGGGCCAATAGAGATTTTTTAACATCCATAGGCAAACCCATAGCCCATCATGCCATGGTTGCTGCACTTCTCGATGCTGTCCTCCTTCCAAAACAGGTCGCTATTTGCAAATGCAAAGCACACACAAATAATGATGATTTTTTTTTTACAGGGGAATGCCAGAGCTGATACTGCAGCCAAGGCTGCAGCACAGCGAGATAACACAAACAACAACATGCAATGTCTTGCCGTTGTTAACTCACCACTGACATCCACAGCCGATTTGTTGGACCTACAGGCCAGAGCCAGCCCTGAAGAGAGGATGGTTTGGGGGGAAAAAAGCAGGTTGCTTTTTTCTAACAAAGTGTGGTACGGGCCTAATGGTAGACCATGTTTTACCTGAATACTTATTTCCTCATTATGCTAAGTTGTCACATGGGAAGGATCATGTGTCAAAAGGGGGTATGATGAGTGAAATACAGAGGTATTGGTTCACAAAAGGGTTCTCTAACTTCTCCCAAAAATGTTTTTATCAAAGTTGTGTGATCCGTGCTACTAACAATGCAGGCAGAGGGAAAGAAATACTGTTTGTTTTTTGTTGACATGTTTTCCAAATAGGTAGAGGTTTTTTCCCACTTCTAAACAGGATTCAGCAGCAGTAGCCAAGGCTCTAATCAGAGAAATAATTCCCAGATGGGGAATTCCAGGTAAAATCTCATCCGACAATGGTACACCTTTCGTGAGCGCAGCCCTTAAGAGCGTGGGTGAGTATTTTTTATTTGATAAAGTATTAGTTAGGGCTCCGCTGGCTTAGTCCACGACTGCATAGAGATCACTGACCATACACAAGTGAAATGTAAATTGATGTACTGCAGAAAACTTATGGTGTTTCACAATTAGGTCATTAGTTAATGGAGCAAATATTTGTTTACTTATCAATAAACAATAGGTAAAACAATAATAACTTCTGAACATAAATTACTTAAACATGTGTGAAGTGTACTGAACAGGACTGAATTGCCTTTGATCTCTAAATTATGCCTGTAATTTTGGGGTGCATGTTGCTGCAGATGTCAGAGGTAGGTATGGAATGGCAGTTAAGCCCCTGTGGATGGTGGAGCATCATGATGGCCCTGCTGCATCATCAGAGCATCATAAACCAGCCCTGGCTGCAGGTCAAAAAGGCTCCTTCCAGGGTCAACTCTTGAAGCAGGCTTCAAAATATGTGTTTTCTTTTACATCTGTTTACATAAATATTGTAAATGAGTTAAAAGTTACAGCCCAACATAACTATATAATAATAAAATATCTTCATTAAATCAAACCACATTTTTTAATAGTATTTTTGATAACACAACATTTTTCCAGTTTCAGCCATTACATTTACATTTTTCCCTGTATTATGATTCGTATCTACAAAGGAAAATGCAGCATGTAATTCAGTTGTACAGTTTTTAATTTGACCTCTTTGTTATCAGCCTCAGTTTACTGTTAACTTTCCTATAACCACATAAGAGGTGAATTTACTTACTCCAAATGCAATACCAATATTTCTTACTGATGCCGCTTCAGATTAAAAGTGTTCAACTGGTGAAATATATGCTGTTTTTTTATAGTAAAGCAGCAACAGGAAATGCATTGTATTTGTCACCATAGTTACCACCAAAAGTGATAGTTGATTATAAATGTGTCTAAAATTATTAACATTTTAAATCCTTAAAATGTGGTCAGTTTTGTTGGTTGTTCTGCAAACACCAGATGCCTGTTTTAGCTCCCCGATAAGTGTTTGCTGTATTAATTAAATTAACCAGGACTGAATTACAACATAACACATTTTTCCTTGCACATTGTTCCATGTTGAATGTTTGAACTTCATATGCAGAATGATGCCAGTTAGATGGCTTTTTTCAAATTAATTTGCTGAAGGTTGAAAGTTTGTCTGTACTCACCTTAAATCTCTGTTTCAGATTTGTGATATCACAAATTAGTTAGTATTGAGTGGTGGTCCATCACAGTAAGGTCCAAAAGGCAGTGAGGAGGTATCTGAGCCATCATAAAGCTTCAAGAAGTTATTGTGCTCCAGGGTCATTCTCGCTAATTTGGGTAAAGGTGACGGACACCATATTCATAATGTTTAAGGTGGAATAATCATTTTATTGATTTTGCTCTGAAAAAGGCCAGATTTAACCCTCTCTCTTTCTCTCTTTCCCCCTGCCAGGTGACGAAGAAGCTTGTGGGTGTTGTCTCCGTCACGCCCTCCTAGGTTACCAGTGTCACGGGCAGGTGGCACGGGATGGTCAGTCTGACTGATGCCAAGGTGATCCAGAGGATCTCCAAGGAGGAGTGGCAGCTCCACTGTCGTCGCAGGACACGTGAGACCGAGGAGTCGACGCCCCTCTTGCAGGACCTGCTTGACACCTTCGGCGGCCCGGCAGGACACAACAGCCTGGGCATCCCGTTGCTCGATGATCTCCGTACGCAGAGGTGCCATCTCAGCTGCATCCAGGACCCACGGGCGTGCCGCTGTACACTCAGACCGGCAGGCTGACCAAGGGCGGAGTCATCCTGCTAGTTTATCGCTGAGCCAGGGGCTCCACGTCTTTGGAGTCCTTCCACCACCACCTTGACCGGTTCATCCCAGGTATCAGATCGTGTGTCATGGCTTGTGAAAAAAAAAAATTCTGTATTCTTACAGGAATGAAAGTTCACTTTTTAATGTAAAACCTTCATCCCCAGGAACAAGAGCTAGTGCTAAGTACATCTAACAAGCTGTCTGATTTGCACAGGTTTGTCAACTACCTTACGGATTAAGGCTCCAGCTCCCAGGACACAGATGGTGAACGCTGTCCGCGACATCCAGAAGAGAGACAGGCAGAGAGCTGCTCCTGCTGCTGGATCCTCCACCGCTGCTACTGCCACAGCCACAATTGCCACTAGCAGCAGCACAGCCTCTGTCTTGACCGCTAAGAGGGCATCAACATATGTGTTTTATTCTAAAGCTGTGATGTTAGTTGCAAATGAATAGATGCATTCTCTGCAGAAACATATTTAAGTATTTGACATGATGTGAAATTATACATGCTGTTGTGTGTCATTTATTTCTCCCTGGGTGGCGTTCTCTGTCTGTCTGGAAATGCAGGCCAAGGTGCAGAAGCTGATGACACCAAAGCCTGCATTTCCAGGAAAGTTTCAGTGCAGTCTAAATCACATGCAGAATTGAAGTTGACTGTTTTTTTTATGTTCACTATTTTTGGTCTTTGTTGATTCCCTCTGACTGTGTGATTGCAGCCTCCTCCATACCAGCTCTTCCCTCAACATCATCTGAGGAGCCTTCAGATGAAGAGCTGGTCAAGGCGGTAGTTGACATAGAAGAGTGTGAGTAGTAAAAATAAAGTGTTAGAAGTGGAATATTGTTTATGAAATAGAAGCTGGGATTAATTTTTGACTGCTCTTAATATTTTGCTCTATACGCTGCAAATATTTGAGATTATTGAACTCATTTTAAAAGTAATTTACTGGTTTCTACCTTTGAATCCATTATATTACAGTAAAAGCATGCTGCTGTCTGCAAGTCTCTAATCTTTTTTCATCTTAGTGAAACACTGTATTTCTCTTTAAGCCTGGCAAGTGTTAGGGACTTTTCCATCATTAATATGCACTAGGCTTCGTGGTCATAGCAAGGCCACACCAAATGTTGGGTTTACTGATCGTGTTGCTATAGCGGCCAAGGTCAGATATGTGTTTGACTGTTTTACCTGAATGGGGTAAAGGTGACAAGTCAGAGGTTTGATGTAGTGTTGGATGGAGGACAAAGGCCTTGAGTGTCGTCTAAGCAATGTTTTGTCTATAGACCATTAGACTAAACTGTATATTGTAGATGTGTTGGATCTGCCCCCATATTTGAGCATGGCTCAATGTGCCATTATCTGTATTTTTTAAAGTCTATCCCCGGAAGACAGAAACTTCAGAATTGAAAGGAGCATCAGAACATAACATGTACTGATCATTCATTTATTTCTCCTTGAACAAGTAAATAAACCTTTTCAACACAAGACATCCTGGACTCCTGTCTACTCCAGTGATGAATGGGCTGCATGATTAAAATCTTTAACAATTGGCGTCACCGAAGCAGGATCTCAACATAACAAGGACTGGGTAAGTGCTAATTTTAAATTATAATCCTTATCATGTCGGTGTTTGACGAGATCAAAACAAAAGAACCTTTTTATTTCAATTTTGCAAATTGGCAAAGGCAAAAGTAAGAAAGCCCATAAATTGACATTGATCAAAATGTAGCGGACACACCATCATTACGGCTCAGAACATCATCTGGTCAGAGTCACCTTGACCCTGAGATGAGTAAATTGGACCAGGTTTGATATAGAGACTGACAGAAAATTAGCATTAAAAAGAACATCTTAGTAAATAGTATGGTTTAAACAATACCAATTACTTATATCAGTATCAATTACCTAAAGAAACCTCCATTGTAACAGCTAGTACAGTGATCACAGATAAATGGGTATTTGAAGAACTGTCATTATACTTTCTCCTTTCATAAAAACAAATGTTGGTATGAGAAGGTTTACTTAATGTGAGTGTTACATTGATGTTATGTTGACATTATGGTGATAATCAATTATCTATAATGGAATAAGTAGAATAACAATGTGTTATGCTTGATCGTATTAATCCTTTTCAGGTTTTAATGAATGGCAGCTTGATGAATCAAGCTGATGTCATATTAATGCCAGAATGAGACATCCTGTGTTCTGTGTTAATAGGTTATAGTATGCATTTTATAATCAGGATTAAATACTGAATGAATGATGATGTTGAAAAGTTGTGCAGTAAAAAGCTGGAAATTAGATCCTCAAAGTAGCTGTGATAAATCTGATTGGAACACAGGCCCTCTCCAGGACAAAAAACAGCTGCACCCATCTGAAACTGGCTTTGCATGACTTGACTTGGCTTGGTTTGACTTTTGTTTTGCTTCAGGTTTTGCTTTGTCCATCTTTTCTTTTCTTCACGTCACACATTCTTACTTTAGTCACCTTATCTTATTCTTTTAATCTTTAGTTATTCTTCATCTAAGTTTTTGTAATCTTGTAATTTTCGTCAGCAAACGTACAGAGAAAAGGCCTTATTAAGTAAACACTTCATTAAGTTTTGCATTGAGCCTGTTTTTGACATTTTTGAGGATTTTGACATGTGGCCAAGGCTGATATCTCTCTAAGTTATTAAACAGTGAACTAGTTAAATTGGATTTTTCCCTCTGTCATCAATCCGCAAGAGCTTTTGGGCAGACAAACGTCTGTCAATCCTACTCATCATAATCGAGAGGGACAAAGTCTGCTAGCAGACTTCCACTGGACCAGACAGTGTAAGAAAGGCCAGCCGACCCAGATCATCCTCACAACCACCGGACCTGCGACGCTCTCTGAGGTCTTCCACTTGGTGTGCATACTCGTGGTTCTGGTAAGTTTTCTTAGTTTCCACATAATTACATATCCTTCATTTGAATTCATCATTCACCATCATCTTTCATTCATGTTGCCATATCGAGTAATCAGAAATGTATTGATTTATTAATTGGTTAATCAAACAACCAATTAAATATTTCCAGAAAGTTTCTGGTGGCGCCCCTGATTACGAGAGCTAATTTTAATATCTTTTAATAACTTACAATATCCATATTGCTACAAAATTTGCTACAAAAACTAACAGTAGACTAAATTATGTATATTGTAGATGTGTTGGATCTGCCCATATTTGAGAATGGCTCAAACTGTGCCATTATCTGTGTGGTTTAAAGTCTATCCTTTTGAACCTTTTGATTTTAATTTTGCAAATTGGCAAAGGCAAAAGTAAGAAAGCCCATAAATTGACATTGATCAAAATGAAATATCAATTTTATTAAAACATGGATATTGTATCAGAGTCAATATGATTGACAACGATTGTTTGTAATAGCAGAGTATGTGGTGTTAGAGGTTCAGACTGCGAGTGGGTGTTTTCGACCCCTCGTAGGGCCAAATTGTGCCTGTTTTGGTTTCTGGGGCGGCTTCGGGCTGCAATGGTAATACAAACATGGGTAATCCATCCTGGAACTTTGCTTACATGAGAGAATGCATGCGAGTGTGGATAACTGTGACTCGTCAGAGATATGGAGTGCATGTGGATGAGAGAAGACCTCAAAGGTGCTCTGCTGAGTTGAAGCTGCCGTAGAGAAAATTGCTGCCTGTGTAGAGATGCATCATATTCCTATGCTGGAAGCGGCTTTGCAGACAAGAGTTACTGAGTTGACCAACATTAAGCAAAGACATGGTGATAATTTGCGTGGGTGTGCCACAGCTATGATGTACAATTGGGCAAAATGTCAAGCTACAATTCCCTCTCAGCAAGAACTGCTAAGTGCTTTGAAAGATGTTGAATCTTTACGACCAGAGCTACAGGAAAGTAAATATACAATCTCCAACTATCCCAAGCTCTCTAAAACGTACAATATCCAATCCATCTTTCTGTGCAGCGACACAGATGAACAGGCCAGCTTACAGCAAGCCACAGCCGATACAGATTTATTCTGTCCTGCATGCCACTGCAACGCAGGAGAGAGAGAGAGGAAGAAAGGGCTACGCAGGAAAAAGAGAGGCTGGAGGCCGAAGAAAGGGAAAGAAGAGATAGCTGTAAAATCAGGATCAGAAAGAGAGAAAGGGAAGAATTGGCTTCAGAAGTCAATGATAGCCCTCATAGCTGAGGCTGGAAACTCAAATGCATCAGATGACAGCAGTGAAGGTGGTGATTCAGAATTTGACACAGAGAGAGTTAGTTAGTTGAGAAGCCAAAAGGAGTACAGTACTCTTTTCTGATATCTCATAAGAGAGCAATTCAACTCATGGGGGCAAAGTTGCTTTGTAAGCTCCATGCAATAATTCACTGCACACCTGAAGGGTTATTTGTAACCCTACCTGATGAGAGAGAAACCCAAGCATTTCAGTTTTTTTCAATACACTGCTGATTGTTTGTATTGTTGGACATTGCCAAATGTTAACATGTCTTCTATGTTCACAGTGCCCAACATTCAGAAAATTGCCACAACATCACCAGCACTTAATGTCTGCCATGAGGCCTCCCCTGATTTGTCATTGCACAGCAGCCTTTAACCCTTTGGAGCAGAATAAGGTATTGGCTAATGATTTCCTAAACAAACAAGAGGGGTTGGAGAGTGAGCAATGTTTGTTTGTTGGTCCGCAGGGGTGCGCTATTCCAATTCGTCTGTCTGACACACAACATACACTGTTTGATGTTAAAGATTCATTTCATTTCCACACATCACTGTAGCTGTTGCACCCGGAAAAGAGGCAAAACATCACCAGAAAGGGTGAAACTGCTGGTCAACATGCCTCCCCCCAGAACTAAGAAGGGCATGCTTTCATTCTTAGGGTTGGCGAACTATTGCAGACAGTGGATTTTTGAGTATGCGGCTTTGGACTCTGTATTGCGAGCTGCCACACTGCAGTCAGCTCCCACTGGACTGATGACATGCAAAAAGCTTTTCAGAATATAAAGCATGCTCTCACCATGGCTCCAGCATTAGGATTGCCAGACTATCATCAGCCATTCCATCTACATGTACATGAGAGAGAAGGCATTGCTACAGGCATTCTAGTACAAAAAGGGTCTCACTACCATCCTGTGGCGTACTACTCGTCTCCACTGACCCCTGTAGTCCTTGGTATGCCGGGTTGCCTGAGAGCGGTGGCCACTGTTGCTATTCTGCTTGATAAGCCTGCTCCCATTGTACTGGCTAATGACTGTGTTGTGCACGTTCCGCATGCAGTATTACACATTTTAAACACATCAGCTACTCAACACATGACCGAGGCAACCATCCTTTCCAGCCCACACATAACTTTAAAGCGCTCACCCCCCCTTGAATCCAACCACTCTCCTTCCACTGATTGACACAGCCGAATATGAGCATGATTGCATTGCTACAGTCCTGCCTCTGTGAAGTTTGTGTGTCTGTGTGTTCTCTCTCTATGGCTAGCTCCTCTCCAATCCCAAATCATCAGATCATGCACAGCTGTGGCTTGTTCTGCAATTACCAATAGCCCATATATACTACAATCTGTCTGTCTGTCACTGCCGGATTCTGTGCCATACTGGTTTGCCTGGTGCCTGTTAATCTGCCAATCCACGCCTGTTAGCTTTCCTGGATTCCCTCTGTGCATTTAAGCCTCTAGCCAGCCATACCCCATCCTCTGCAAGACCGAAGCCACCAAGCCAGCCATTTGCTGACCTTTCTGCCCCCTTTTGCCCCCACAATAAATCTGTGGCTTGCAACTAACTTTTGCCTCTCGTGATCTGCATTTGGGTCCAAGAGCCTGACAGAAATGATTCTTTACACTAATGGTTCAGCTAGCAGACCATCTGACAACTTTCACCTAGCTGGCTATGCAGTAGTAAATGATTGGGAGGTTTTAGAAGCGCTAGCTCTGCCGCCTGGCAGCAGAACTATATGCCCTCGCACTGATGATAGGGAGCGTAGTCTTTGGTTGAGAAAAAGATTGTACAGTTGATGCAGAGTCTAGCTTGTGGCTTCAACCTGATGGTTGTGATACTGGCACGTGACGCACACGGATGTCGAAGGATGTTATTTGCTCACAATGGTTTGCACCAGGTATCACACAGGTCTCACAAACACTTGCTGAAAGTTGCTTGATATGCCAACAGACCAGAAAACAGAACAGCACTGTGCGACATGACCATTCGGAACCCCCATCAGGTCCATTTGTAAATATGCAAATAGATTTTGCACATATGCCCAGTTGTCGAGGCTACAAGTATTTGTAAGTAATAACTGATCAATATCCAAAGTGGGTTGAATACTTCCCAACCAGGAAAGAAGATGCCAGAACTGTTGTTAAGTGTCTTCTAAGGGAAGTAATTCCAAGATTCGGGGTGCCACAGGGAATAGATAGTGACAGAGGTCCAGCTTTTGTTTCACAACTCCCACTGGGACGGTCAGCTATCTTAGGATTCAAGTGGCAGTTACATGTTCCTTATCACCCACAAAGTCGAAAGGATGCGGAATGCAACTATCAAAGAAAGACTGGCAAGGCAGAATGGCCACAAGGTACAGACTTGCTCCCAGCCGCTAGAGAGGATATGGTAGGATATCGGACGATTACTCATCTTTTCACTCCTGTTAGGTGGGCTGGGCCAAGTTAGGTCTGGAAGTTTCAGTATAGCAGGGAGGGTGATACGGTCCTCAAAGAGGGGGCGCCCTCTGCGGGACAGCCCTGGAGAAACAAACTGGATATTAGGCTGTGCAAGGACGGAGTAAGACATTTTTTGAAGCTCAGTAGCAACGAAAATGCACATGAAACTGAAAAACAAGGTGATTATGTTAAAAAATGGAGCCAGAAAATAGCACCTTCAGCTCTGTCTTGTACAAAACGAACTGTGAACTCTGTTGTTTTTGAGTGTCCCACTGACATATGTGAAGAAAATGATTGCTATGTCGCAAGACCTGACATCTTTATGAAGAGATAGTGGACGTGGACCACCTATGATAAGAGGTTGGTGGAGATGGAGTTAATTAAGCCAGGAAGGATGAAAGTAAAATTCACATCCAACTTTCAGCCAAAAACCAAGCTGATGCTAAAACAGAACAGATTGTGCAAGACTTGACTAAAGGCAAAGCTCAACATCCAAAAGTAAATTCAGCTATTAGTCTTGTGATTGATTATGCACGTGATGGTAATTTCAGTAACTGCTGACTGTGTCAAAATATGCCAGTGTCAATCCATTGTCCTATGCTTGAATTGCCCAATTCCATTCATCAAAGCTGACTATGAAAAACCTGATTGGAATTATCTGAGTTTGAGACTTAACGATGATGCAGATGATTGTTACACCCTTACCTATTCAATTGACTCCGTTAAATCCACAGAACATCTGTTAAATCCACAGAAAAAGTGAGTTGTGAGACTTTTTTCTCTGAATTCTGAGTTTAACGTCAGAATTCTGACTTTTTTCTCTGAATTCTGAGAAAAAAAGTCAGAACTCAACTCAACTTAGTGAGTTCTGCTTTTTTTCTCAGAAAGTCAGAATTCTGACTTTAAACTCAGAATTCTGAGAAAAAAAGTCAGAATGACCTCTCCCTGGAAGATGATGACGAGGAGGTGGAGACCTCAGGTCTCTAATCAAAAGTATTTAGTTTAATGAATCAGGGAGTCAGACAGTGGGAGGCGTGATTTGTCTGAGTGTTAAACTGGGGCCGATGCTGTCTGCAGATGAAACTCAGAGGCTTCTGTGTGTTCATGTACTCCTTGTTTTATTTTCCTTTCAGGGTTTCCTTGTTTTAATGATTACAGATTTTATTGTGTGTTCCAAATTTCAAAATGACACTATTAATCAATTTAATCATTTTTGTTTAATGAAGTACAACTTAACATTTCTCTAGTTTGAGTAACCAGAATAATTACTTTTGGTTTATAGGCTACATTCACACTGCAGTTAAAAGTGACCTGAATCTGATTTGTTCACTCAAATGTGACCCATATCTGATTTGTTTCTGACAATGTGAACAGCGCAAGTCACATTGAATCTGACATTTCCAAATCTGATTCAGGCCACATTCAAATGTGGTACTGAATCGGATACATATCAAATTATTTTTAATGTGGCTGCAATCTGAACAGTCAGGTCACATCTAATGCTGCTTTGACATTATTCTGGAGCAACACACAGCAAGTATTAATTTTCTTTCTCCTCTTCCTCCTTTTTAACATCACCAGCTCACAAATTTGCCATCTGCCGCCACACACTGTTTTCTATAAGACCATAAATGAAACTACCAGTAACTTCACCAGCTGTTGCTGTTGCCACGTTCGTTTCCGTAAACACCGTTCTGTGCGTGACGTCATTAATGATCACTTCAGGAGGCCACATTTAAAAGTGTAATATGACCAGCCAAACAAATCGGAGCAATAAATTGGAATTCAGCATTAAGGCCTGTGGTGTGAACGTAGCCATAGAGAATGTTGTATGTGATTTTGATTTCATAAATGTGAATTTGAATGCAATGAAAAAACTGCAACTGATGAAACTGATGAAGGATTCAAGGCCACCATGCATCGAAAGTGCTAGTAACCTCTCCATTGTGGTGACTCTTGACTGTACGTTAAGTACATGGGTTGAAGACTTGTCAGTGCATAAATTAATTTGTGAAATGATTAAATTTGTTATTGTGATTTTCCTTTTTCCTTTTCAGGGATGAAATTAGTATTTTGCTGTATTGCTGTAATCACATATATGTGTATGTATCACCTTTTAAAGTGTAAGGTTTCCTAATGGGATGAGATAGGGTAAATGCATAGGTCTTGTTTCCTCCATACCATCGAGGCGTGGCCTTAAACCCCTCGCTAGACTAGGAGTAGTTAGCACAGGGTTCTTGTTTGCTTTTTCAGGATCATTAGGGAAGTAGGCCCCTCTCTCTCTCCAGCTGCATCCACTTCCTGCCATCGCCACCACCACCACCACCACAGCAGTACCACATGATGGTGTCTCCACCATGCTGGAACTGACAGATGAGGAACTGCTGCAGCTAACCCAGGAGCAGCACCACCACTACCCGGAACCTCCTAAAGCCCTCATCTTGGACCAGCCCGCAGAGTCACCAGCTCCCTCCACACCAGCACCATCGGCACCACCACCTGCTGCAGAGGACTTGGAGGAGATGCCCGGGCCCGCCTTCCTTCCTCGCCCACCACCTGCTAGCAGTGCTGAGGTAAAGCTGTCTGTCAAACAGTAAATGTTACCTTGTCAAATGTCAAAATTCACAACGGTAATTCTGAAAAGAGAGAAACTTAATACCCAGTAACATTGACATCTGTTCTGTTTTCACTGTCTCTACTCTTAAAATAGCTTTTTGTGCTTTTTTGAGTTTTGACAATAAGTTCACATATATTTCTCAATAATGGCTAATATAGCATTTTACACCAAAACAGTAAGACACACAAATCCCAGTAATATATCTGCCCTGTTTTCACTGTTACAGTGCTTAAAACTGCATTTTGTGTGGTTTTGACTATAAGAACACCCATATATCAATGTTTGCAAAACTAAATTAAAATGAAATATAAGTGATTAAGTTTATTAAAAGCTAAACTAAGTCCCACCCCTCCATTTTAACCACTTAATGCACGCTGTTCCGTCTACGGGACGGGACGGATGTTAGGAGGTAGCCACAAGTTCTTCTGGATGTTTTAAACACCAACCCTTACACATATATATTCATGCCGTACATCGTTGGAAAGCTTAGATTGTCCTGATTCATTCAAGACCACTCACGACTTATATGGTTGCTCACAGCCGTAATAGTATTAGCGATTAGCTCGGCTAGCCCCTGAGCTAAGTAAGAAAAGCTATAATGCCTACATACCTTCAACGTCATGCCTTTATCCACAACGATCATCTTATGACTCAGCACTTTCTGTACAGCTCGCCAAATATCCATTCTTGTGAAATATGGAATCCGTTTCCATAAAACCGAAATACTTTCCTCAATATGTCCATGTATTTAGTCCAACACGTAACGTAATAACACAAATAACAAACCACATACGGTCCGTTTACGTCATTTCCTGACCTGCACGTGCATCTCAGAGTACACGTGACTAGATGTTTACGACCGTGAGCCTCTCCTGCTTCTGACGACACCACACACAAGCCAATCGGTGTTTAGGTTTAGGCAGTACATGTCTCCAAAGCCAATGAGGACATGTGACCGACAACAATGACGA
>JAJDFG010000118.1:47500-72500 GCA_021039105.1 Scomber colias | reverse complement strand
ATACCCAGTTGCCTGTTTTAGCTGCCCAATAAGTGTTTGCTGTATTATTAAATTGCACTCGCCAAATTAACCAGGATTGAAATCTTAAGGATTACAACATAGCACATTTTTCCTTGCACATTGTTCCATATGCTGAATGTTTGAACTTCATGTGCAGAATATCCTGTTTTCACATTAATTTGCTGAAATATGAAAGTTTGTCTGTACTCACCTTAAATCTTCAGATTTGTGATATCACAAATTAGTTAGTACTGAGTGGTGGTCCAGTATGCAATAAACACAGGTGTGATGTGAAAATGTGAAGTCGTCATTGAGCACAAAGTTTTCAGTGAAATGGAGACATGTGTTCAACAGTTAAGCTTGTGAAATTAATACTACTTGCATATTTATAGATTTAGTTTTTTTTCAATCAGGGTTCTGAAATACAAAGTATTTCAGAATTTGTATAAGGTATTCTGACTTTCTTACAGACTATTTTTGTATGTCTTGAAATATGTCTGGAAGGGACCTTTAACTACTATCTCCTCACATTCAGTCTTCTTCAGGGAGGATAAATGCATACTTGCACTTCCAAAAATGTATTTTCTTTATCAAATAATCCTTGTTTAACAGCAGAAAACATTGTTTTTTCAATTCCATTTCTTTTCAGATATGTGCAACATTTAGCAAAACAGCCTGACCACACTTCATGGTGTTTGAGATGTACCCCTACCACTATCAGATTCAATGAATATCCTTATAAGTCTGCGACATTACAATTAAAGTAGTGAGTCTTTTTGGGTTTCATACCATTCCACAGTAAGGTCCAACAGGCAGTGAGGAGCCCATCATACAGCTTCAAAAAGTGTTGACAATCTCCATGGTCATCCTCACTGATTTGGGTAAAGGTGACAGTCACCACCCTCTCTGGGTGCCATGGACACATGTCACAGTGGGTATTTAAATGTGATTTAAATGTGTTTTCACTGTGGGTTCAAATTTAACTCTATGCAGTGTATTTCTTTCTCTTTGCCACAAGAGGGAGTATTCACCAAGGTGAGCGCTTGTAGATGAGCTGCAAGACTTCTGCTCCTCTGACAATATACACAACTTATATAAATGATCAGTGTCTGCTTTTCCTGGAAAAAAATAGTAATGTGTGTTACCTTTTGACAACTTATTCCTAAGACCTCTTCTGATGTCATTTTTTCATGTGAAGATAATTGTGAAGAAGAAACTATGGTGCTTTGTGGAGTCACAAATATCACTGGCGGAGATGTTTTCAGGACTTTCATTCTGAAGAGGAACTGCCTTTTAGAATTGCTAATAATCTTGAAGAATTGGCCTGTTAAATGTTGTGTAATTGTTTTTTATTATATGCTCTACTATTCGTACTTATCTATTGTTCTTTATTCTTTCTTATTGATGCTCTTCCATTACTGTCCACTTGCTGCTGTAACACTGCAAATTTCCCCATTGTGGGACTAAAGAAATATCTTATCTTATTTTGACCCACAACATCTATGACATGCTCTTATTGTAGTAATGGAACTGAGTGTGATTTTTAATAAAACTGCTCTGAGTTCCTTTAAAAGTAAAGATTTGAGAATTAATAATCATTTAGCCTCATAAAGTTAACCTGGGTGCCATCACTCACATAATGACCTTTGACCTGAGAACATCGTTGACATACTCTCAGTGTGATTTTGCATTGCTTAAAGAAAATGCTGTGATTTTAATTGATTCTAAAATGATGGAGGTGATAGATAAATAGATAGATAGATGTAGGGGTTCTGTGTGTGCTGTTTCAGTAGATGGATGCTTTTAATTTCTAATTTCTCGTAATCTTTTCATATTAATTGAGTCAAAGATCTTCCAAATCAACCATCACTACAGTAGTTGCTTCATTGTCCCATATGTGACCTACTATGTAGAAGTGTGGAGGAACACATAGAAAACAAACACAGATCCAACATCTTCACCCTGTAAAAAAAAAAAAAAAAGTGCCATAAGAATTATGGCACTAAAGTAAAACTTAAAACACTAAAGTTTAAGGACCTGGTTTTACTTCAAAACTCTTAATAATATCCAAGGGTTGTTTTAAATGATTTGGTACAGTGTGTCTTTTTGACTTGTTTATTTGAATGTGTTTTGGCTTTGATTTGATCATTGAATGATTAATATTTTGTTGGTTATTTTACTGTTATTTCTATTTTGGTATGTGTCCTTGTCTATATATTCTACTTTATATAATAATAAATGAATAAACGAAATAAGAACCTCTGGTCTCCGGCACTTCAGCAGCGTCCCTGAATGCCTCCTACAGAGTGGCCGGACAGCGACACTCAGTGGCTGATTGGAGCAACTGCAGCTTGTTTCTATACTTCTGAGCTTCACTGTTTTCAGCTCACTCCTGATTTTCATGAACTTTTAAACTGTCCGCAGCAAGATGAGCTGTTAATGTGTGTTATTAATGTTGTATATTTCAGTTTAATGACTGTATTTTAACATGTGAGAAGTTAAGTAACGCATTAAAAGATGTATTGTTGAGTTTTTATTTGACAGTCTGTGGAGACTGTTGAAATAAAGCAGCTCTTTACACGAACTGCTCAACAGTGAACAGACACAATGGAGGAAATGGTAAGTTTAGGTGAATTTTTTTATTTGAAAAGTGACTGTGTAATGCTTGAAATGTCTCCAACTGGCTGCTGTACTGCTACTGACACATAGCTACAGACACATACGGAAAGTGTTTTGATCCACAGAAACAATAAAGTTTGCTGTTTTTTATTAGTTTATTAAAGATATTTGCTTGTGTTAAGTGAGACACTATATATGCTCTGTAAAGCAACGCTATCGCCACTGAGCTTCACTGTTTCCCCGGTTTGTAATTTGTAACCTCATAACTTTTTGTAAATAAGTGAGAAAAAATGAGGAACGCTTCACGAATTTGCGTGTCATCCTTGCACCTCTGTCCCAATTCCTCAGACTTTTGACGAAGCTATCTCCTGTCCGTGATCATGTCGAGCTCAGCCAATGAAGTTGCTGTATCTGTAAACCTGAAACTGAGATTTAAGGTGAGTACAGACAAACTTTCATCCTTCAGCAAATTAATGTGAAAACAGCCATCTAACTCATACATCATTCTGCACATGAAGTTCAAACATTCATCATATGGAACAATGTGCAAGGAGATTGTAATCCTTAAGATTTCAGTCCTGGTTAATTTGGCAAGTGCAATTTAATAATACAGCAAACACTTATCAGGCAGCTAAAACAGGCAACTGGGCATCAACAAAACTGACTGCATTTTAAGGAAGCCTGTCGAAAATGATTATTTTAGACACATTTATAATCAACTATCACTTTTGGTGGTAACTATGGTGACAAATACAATGTATTTCCTGTTGCTGCTTTACTATAAAAATCAGCATATATTTACCCAGTTGCATCTAGCAGCAGTAGGAAATATTGGTATTGCATTTGGAGTAAGTCAATGAATCACTTATTCTGTCTGGAAACACACAAAAACATCCAGAAAATGCAGAACTCATCACATAGGTGGTAACTATGGTGACAAATACAATGCATTTCCTGTTGCTGCTGTGAACATATGCTATGAATTGATAAATGTTAAAGTAACAGCTAATGGGATGAAGTATCTTATTATTTGCTTCATATGGTATCATGCTATCATGTGGTGCTGTGTGTGATATTATGAAAACGATAAGTTGTGTGTTGAGTGGAAAAGCATGGAAGAGAGTTGAACTTTTGCAAAGACATGTGATTATAAGTATGTATTAACTATGACAAAGAACTACTTGTCTCTGAATGCAAAGAAAATATGAAAATAACAAGGGGGGCTATCGCTCTGAAGGCATAAGATATAGGATGCTTTGCATTCTATAAGTTTCAAACAGCAAATATCTCATTATATCGGACGCTGTTCGAGGGGGTCGGATGGAGTCACCTGGAATGTGAGGATGCAAGGATGGAGTCAAATAAACAGCCAATCAGAAGACAACACATTATACATTGCATAAACATTTTGTATTGCATATAAGACTGGGTGAGGGAGAGCATAGTCAGTCAGACTTTTTGAACTGACACACTCACTCATTTACAGCTAAATAAATGGCATATTGTGACCGAATATCTTCTCCTATTTGCTTTATTAAACGAACACGCGGACTCAGCTCACACATAGTGTAAGATTAGTTAGTAAAGAAAGCTAAAGTCCAACACTGCTTTACTATAAAAATCAGCATATATTTAACTGGTTGAACTTTTTTAATGTGAAGCAGCAGCAGTAGTTTCCTATTGGTATTGCATTTGGAGTAAGTCAATTCACCTCTAATGTGGCTATAGGAAAGTTAACAGTAAACTGCGCCTGATATCAAAGCCATCAAATTAAAAACTGTACAACTGAATTACATGCCGCATTTTCCCCTGTAGATACGAATCAGAATACAGGGCAAACTGTTTCTGTTAAGAAAACGGCCTTTCTAGCACTTCTGTTAAGAGAATGGCCTTTTATTGCTTAATTTGTCTTTTCTCAGCAAGTTCATGCAAATGCCCACTGAATCACTTATTCTTTCTGAAAATACACAAAAATTCTACATTATGCAGAACTGTTTCTGTTTAGAAAACAGCCTTTATTGCTTAACACAGAAAGATGTATGTCTATGTGTAGCAGATCTTCACACACACACACACACATGACCACAAAAGACAGAACCATTACATCTATCTATCTATCTATCTATCTATCTATCATTGACTGCCACCTGATGAAGCAGGATTATGACTATGTTTCTGTCTGTATTGTGCACGTGACTTCTGTTGACAGTAACATGTTCTTTCAGTTAAAAAAATCAGACTTCATTTTAGAATCAATTTAAAATCACAGCAGTTTTATACAACAATGCAAACTCACACTCAATAAGAGCATGTCATAGATGTTCCCGGGTTAAAATAAGATAAGATAAGATATTTCTTTATTAGTCCCACAATGGGGAAATTTGCAGTGTTACAGCAGCAAGTGGACAGTAAAAATGGAAGAGCATCAATAAGAAAGAATAAAGAACAAATAGATAAGTATGAATAGTAGAGCATATAATAAAAAACAACACATCTCTGTCAGTGATATTTGTGACTCCATTGCACCATAGTTTTCCATTATGGAACAGTTTTTCATGCTTATGGTTTTGGATTTCAGTTTGCAGTTTCAAGTTTTGATTTAAGTTTGGTTTAAATTTGTTTTTGTTGTTGTTCACTCACACTAACCACAATTTTTAATTTGCAATTCTATAAAGTCAAGAATTAACAAGAGAGAGATCATTAGATAAATACATGGTCAGAATTTCAGCAGAGGTTATGATCGGATGAGGATTTCTCTTTCATTTAAATCAAATGTTTATTCTTCACAGTTATCGTCACATGAAAAAAATGCACAATTCACCCTTTCACATATAACATATGAGAAATTTACATGTGATGATCGTTTACTGCATCATTTACCCAAATGACATCAAAGAGCTCTAAGAGGTCTTAGCAAAACAGCTTGTCAAAAGGTAACACACATGACTAATTGTATACAGGAAAAGCAGACAAAGATCATTTATATAAGTTCTGTTCATTGTCAGAGTAGCAGAAGTCTTACAACTCATCTACAAGCGCTCACCTTGGTGGTGAACCTCTTGTGGCAAAGAGAAAGAACTACACTGTATACAGTTAAGTTTGAACCCACAGTGAAAACAGATTTAAATCTGGCCTTTTTCGATAAAATTATTATTCCACCTTAACCATTATGAATATGGTGTCCGTCACCTTTACCCAAATTAGTGAGAATGACCCTGGAGCACAATAACTTCTTGAAGCTTTATGATGGCTCAGATACCTCCTCACTGCCTTTTGGACCTTACTGTGTAAGGTTACTATGTAACCCAAAAAGAATCACTACTTTAACTGTAATGTCGCAGACTTAGAAGGATTTTCACTTAATCTGCTAGTGGTAGGGGTACATCATGTTGTGTCACTCCATTTTTTGATTCAGTTTTCACAACTCAAGATTTAAATGAGCTCACTTTATTTAATTTGCATGAAGTGTGGTCAGGCTGTTTTGCTAGATGTTGCACATATCTGAAAAAAAGTAGAATTGAAAAGACAATGATTTCTGCTGTTAAACTAGGATTATTTGATAAAGAAAATACATTTTTGGAAGTGCAAGTATGCATTTATCCTCCCTGAAGAAGACTGAATGTGAGGAGATAGTGGTTAAAGGTCCCTTCCAGACATATTTCAAGACATACAAACATAGTCTGTAAAAAAGTCAGAATACCTTATAAAAATTCTGAAATACTTATTTCTCCCTGAAAAAATCCTAAATTTATAAATATGCACGTATTATTAATTTCAGAAGTTTAACTGTTGAACACATGTCCCCATTTCACTGAAAACTTTCTGCTCAATGCACTGACTGATGCACATTTTCACATCACACCTGTGTTTATTGCATAATGGACCACCACTCAGTACTAACTAATTTGTGATATCACAAATCTGAAACTGAGATTTAAGGTGAGTACAGACAAACTTTCAACTTTCAGCAAATTAATGTGAAAACAGCCATCTAACAATTATATCATTTTGCACATGAAGTAGCTGGTTGCCATGTGGCTAACGTTATCAATAAGCATTATAAAAAAGTAACACATGAAGGAATAGTAATGCTTACGACTAGTGCTGTGTGTTATCACATTGTATGCCCGCATATTCTATCTACAAAGGGAAAGAAATGAGTATGAAAATATGTATGGCTTGCTTGTGTAATGTTAGTTGGCCAAACACAGTAATGCTGTCAGGACAGTACACAGTAACAATAGTGCTACTGCTAACCATGCTTTATTCTTTGCTATTTCAGAAACTATTAACCTAGTGAGGAAATACTCTGACTGTTACTTTGATACATTTTGGTCTTACCAACTACTGGTGTTTTCTATAACTAAAGAAGTTTATTGTAATTGACAGTTTAGCAATTCTGAAATGTTTAATGTGTGAATTGTTGGTCATGTTGGGTTTGTTTAGATTAAAGCTCTGAAATGTTTTATACACAGGCTACATTTTTTGTCTTGCATTCCTTAGGTCATAATGCCCAATACTGCTGTTACTCCACCATGGCAGACTGGCGGATGCTGTGTGATGGAAGGAATAACACCAGGAGCTACTCTTCATCACGTCCTCATCAGTGCAAATTAATGTGAAAACAGCCATCTAACTGGCATCATTCTGCATATGAAGTTCAAACATTCAACATATGGAACAATGTGCAAGGAAAAATGTGTTATGTTGTAATCCTTAAGATTTCAGTCCAAACACTTATCGGGCAGCTAAAACAGGCATCTGGTGTTTGCAGACCAACCAACAAAACTGACCACATTTTAAGGAAGCCTACTAATAATTTTAGACACATTTATAATCAACTATCACTTTTGGTGGTAACTATGGTGACAAATACAATGCATTTCCTGTTGCTGCTTTACTATAACAAACAGCATATATTTCACCAGTTGAACATTTTTAATCTGAAGCGGCAGCAGTAAGAAATATTGATATTGCATTTGGAGTAAGTGAATTAACCTCTTATGTGGCTATAGGAAAGTTAACAGTAAACTGAGGCTGATATCAAAGAGATCAAATTAAAAACTATACAACTGAATTACATGCTGGATTTTCCCCTGTAGATACCAATCAAAATACAGGGAAAAATGGAAATGTAATGGCTGAAGCTGGAAAAATGTTGTGTTATCAAAAATACTATTAAAAAATGTGGTTTGATTTAATGATGATATTTTATTATATAGTTATGTTGGACTGTAACTTTTAACTCATTTACAATATTTATGTAAAAAATGATATGAAAGATATTAGAAAACCCCACATATTTTGAAGCCTACTTCAAGAGTTGACCCTTGAAGGAGCCTTTTTGACCTGCAGCCAGGGCTGGTTTATGATTCTCTGATGATGCAGCAGGGCCATCATGATGCGCCACCATCCACAGTGGCTCAACTGCCATTCCATACCTACCTCTGACATCTGCAGCAACATGCACCCCAAATTTACAGGCATCATTTAGAGATCAAAGGCAATTCAGTCCTGTTCAGTACACTTCACACATGTTTAAGTAATTTATGCTCAGAAGTTATTATTGTTTTGCCTATTGTTTATTGATAAGTAAACTAATATTTGCTTCATTAACTAATGGCCTAATTGTGAGACACCATAAGTTTTCTGCTTTGTGGTGAACAGTACATCAATTTACATTTCACTTGTGTATGGTCAGTGATCTCTATGCAGTCATGGACTAAGCCTGCGGAGCCCTAACTAATACTTTATCTACAGTGTTACAAAGAATTGAAGGTTGAAATGGATGAAGCATGACTATAATCTCAAATCATGTCAAGTTTATTGGTGAGCAGTATTGCACAGCCAATTCCAGAAAACAATAATCATAAATACTACATTTTTTAGAGGTATACATCACCTTTCTCTTCTTGCTGTAACCATCTGGACAAAAAAGATCAATTGTAAATCTGTACAATCTACACTTGGCAGTTGGAATGAAAACAAAACTCCACTGTCATACACATTGATGTATTACAGTTCTGTTTTAACATCACAAATGTGGTTTACTGCCCCTTCAGTTCAGAACAAACAGATCAAATAGATCAAAAGCAAATCAAATTCAGAAACAATGAGAATAATGACACCATGTAAGGTATATGATCAGTAGTGACAAAGTAGCAGCATGCCAAGTGTAATTCAGTATGGTTTGTCTGCTTTTGTGGCCTGCTGTACTCAAAGCCACTGATGAGGACGTGATGAAGAGTCTGAAGAGTAGCTCCTGGTGTTATTCCTTCCATCACGCAGCATCTGCCAGTCTGCCATGGTGGAGTAACAGCATTATTGGGCATTATGACCTGAGGAATGCAAGACAAAAAATGTAACCTGTGTATAAAATATTTCAGAGCTTTAATCCAAACAAACCCAACATGACCAACAATTCACACATTAAACATTTCAGAATTGCTAAACTGTCAATTACAATAAACTTCTTTAGTTATAGAAAACACCAGTAGTTGGTAAGACCAAATGTATCAAAGTAACAGTCAGAGTGTTCCTCACCAGTCCAATAACTTAATATCATACATTTAGTCAAAAGTTTCTGAAATAGCAAAGAATAAAGCATGGTTAGCAGTAGCACTATTGTTACTGTGTACTGTCCTGGCAGCATTACTGTGTTTGGCCAACTAACATTACACAAGCAAGCCATACTTTCATACTCACTTCTTTCCCTTTGTGCTACAGAATATGCGGGCATACAATGTGATAACACACAGCACTAGTCGTAAGCATTACTATTCCTTCCTGTGTTACTATTTTATAATGCTTATTGATAACGTTAGCCACATGGCTACCAGCTACTTCATGTGCAGAATGATGTATGAGTTAGATGGCTGTTTTCACATTAATTTGCTGAAGGGTGAAAGTTTGTCTGTACTCACCTTAAATCTCAGTTTCAGATTTGTGATATCACAAATTAGCTAGTACTGAGTGGTGGTCCATTATGCAATAAACACAGGTATGATGTGAAAATGTGAAGTCTTCAGTGCATTGAGCAGAAAGTTTTCAGTGAAATGGGGACATGTGTTCAACAGTTAAACTTGTGAAATTAATAATACTTGCATATTTTCTGTTATCAAATAATCCTAGTTTAACAGCTGAGTCATGTTTCTTTTCAGATATGAGCAACATCTAGCAAAACAGCCTGACCACACTTCATGCAAATTGAATAAAGTGAGCTCATTTAAATCTTGTGTTGTGAAAACTGAATCAAAAAATTGGAGTGACACACTATCAGATTAAGTGAATAGCTGTGACATTACAGTTAAAGTAGTGATTCTTTTTGGGTTAGGGTTCCAAAAGGCAGTGAGTAGGTATCTGGGTCATCATACAGCTTCAATAAGTTGTTGTGACAATCTCCAGGGTCATCCTCACTGATTTGGGTAAAGGTGACAGACACCTTAGTCATAAAGCTAGACATAAAGCTAGAAAGAGAGCTAGCAAGATTTGAAAATAGCACCTCCTCCTGCCTTCTCTAAATTCAACCCCGCTGCTCCCCCTCTCGTCAGCGTCTATCGTTTTTCCAACCCAGTTTAGACGAAACCACGCCCACTTCCGTAATACGGAAGCCTCGATGGCTGCGTTCTCATAGAAACCGCGATCACGCGTCCCGCGAAAAACCTTGTAAAAAAGCCGGGAAATAAAATTCCGCTCTTTCAAGATGACAGATCATACATACGCAGAGCTTTGGTAAATTATCATTTTATGTGGATTAACCACCGTTTTAAGTTGATAGAATATACTTGCAAACCATATCTGATACATGAAAACCTAATGTTATCTCATTCACCTCATACACATTTTTTACAGCTTGCCTGAAGTCCTCGGTACTACCAAGTAAGTGAGATAACATGTTAGCTTGGTATTGGTCATAGATAATGAATTAATTATGTAGCTAAGTTAGGCATGCTGTATTGTGATGTTTTTGTAAATGTCTTTTGCTTTTTCAGACTTAGTGTTTGTGTGTGCTCGGGACCTGAAGAAAACATAGAGAAGTATCCACAGCTGAAGGTGTCTGACAGTATCTGTCACTCAGTAACTGTTACTATGAGGAATATTACATCATAATTGTATGAACTTACAGTATTTAGATCATTTTTAAGGAGCACTGTATAGTAGTTGAGTAGCGTTACAGTATCACTGTCTTGAATATCAGATATCTAAGATATGGGTATTAGATATCTGTGAAGGCCAGCAAAAGTATTACCTATGCGTGTGGATTTAAGTTATTAGTAGTTTGTTTCCTACTTCTAGGACTGGCTACCAAATCAATTTCGGTGCCATGTCTGCCAGTATGATGAGGTGCCATCAGCTTTGATGCCACAGCTTTGATGCCACAGTGCGTGTGGATGTCCGCACTGTGGATCAAGCAAAGCAATGGATCCAGTTATTGAAGGGGTCATCAGGGGTGACATGGAGGGTGGATCACCCGACCGAGATTGGGGCACCTTGTGCTATTCAAGGTAAGAGTTGTGCTGTCAACATTTCTTAAAGCAATTTATCAGTGTTTCTTTTTCCTTACTGCTGTAAATTTACTATATTTTGGTCAGGCAAGTTACAAATGCCAGCACAAGGTAAATGTCAAGGCTGCAAGCAGCAGCAGGGTTTCGAAAAACACCTGCTGTCAAGCAAAAATGCTTGCAACTTTGAAGAGCCCTCGTCGTGAAACGAGTAAGTGAGTTTATTGATTGAAAAGAGCAAGTGAGTTTATTGATCCACTCTTATTGTTTTAGACATAATATTGATATTGAGATATTGATATATGTTATAGGACTAAGGACCCACATATGTTCCCATTCGAGGTACGGATAGCAAACAGGCATAATCACCACCTGTTTGTTGCTGATGCTATCCGCTACCGGGATGTTGGGGAAAAGGCCAAAGATGTTCTCATGGGTCTGTTTGAGATCGGTCACACCCCCACATCCGCTTTGGCAGTGCTGAAACATGACCTCCAAGTGGAGTATGGTCAGCAGTTTGTTTATGCTTCTGCCAACAGGGAAATTTGCCCTGACCTGCCCTATGTGCAAAGGTAGGCATCACACTGGACAACATGGTCAAGATAACTACTACCTATAGAAATATATTTATAGAAATTCAATTAAATAGTAACATTCAGTGAATGCATTTAAAATTTTCCACAGTATGTCAGTAAAACCCATAACAACTAAGTTTATGTATTTCCTAGACTATTCCATAAGGTGTGTAGGGAGGAATATGGAACGCAAAGTGGTCCAAGCATGTTGGCAGCACTGCAGAATCAGGTGGAGAATTATAACAGCAAGTGTCAGGACAGATGTGCCATAATGGCCACATCTTCCCAGGGAGCGCCTCTTGTTGCTCTATGTTCTCCCTTGATGAAGAAAGTGCACCAACTGAAGCACAGTGGAGAGCTGTGCTTCATAGATTCCTCAGGGAATATGGACAGGGAGGGCTGTAGGGTGTTTCTCCTCCTGACCCACAGCTGTGCTGGTGGCCTCCTACTGGGCATTCTCATCTGCCAGTCAGAGGATCAGCAAACTATTTTTGAAGGGCTGGAGCTTTTTAAAAAAATAGTTGGAGAGAAGGCCTTTGCTGGCAGGGGACAGGCAGGACCATCATCATTTCCCCACATTTCCTCAAAGTGCAATTTATATACTTACATACATATTTTGTATGTTTCTTTTAATTGCTTTAATGCTTGCATTTAATATCTTTTAATTGCCTCCCAAAACTAATTCAACAATATTTAACAAATATGTTGTCACCAAGGTATAAAATAAAGTCAAGGAAATTTTAAAAAAGAGGCTAAAGCAGTATTTGCAATTCAGATAGATAACCTAGAATCTTTAACAGAGAGTGACCAGTCAAGTACACCAAGCAACATAATGGATTGACAGCTTTAGAGGACCAATGAGTGATAAGATTGTAGGTAATAACATCCATGCAGGTTGCTGTCATGACAATAAATTAACATTAATCTGACTGCTTTCCACAGTAAAGATATAGCACATAGGCTAGCTACTTCTTTTCTCATTTGTGGTCAGATATACCGTAAACCGATCAAACTGAATTACTGATATCACTATTTTCCATGCTACTGTGGCCGTCATATTTCTTATGACAAGCTGAGCGCGGTTTCCAGCGGAGCGCAGCCGACGAGGCTTCCGTACTGCGGGAGTGGGCAAAAGTGGGAGCCACGCCCCCACAAACTGGAACGCGCACACTGCCTGCTGCAGGGAGAGCTAACCTAACGAGCTAGCCATTTCGAAGTATTTTGGACAACAACCAAACAGACTCATGTCTCATTTACCTGTAAGTAAACTATATTATTATGTTTTTGTTTTTGTTTTATAGCACATCAGTCTGTGCAGTTCAGCAGATTCAGACCCGGGTCCCGGGTCTCGGGTCTGAATCTGCTGAATCTCCCCAAGGATAGGCCTACAGCTGGATTCAGACCTATGGTTCAGACCCTTCAGCTAAATTACATTGTAATAATTGTTACGTGTTGTTCACTGACAAACGTGTGTTTTATGTTTTTATTAGTCACATAGCATATCTGCTATGTTTTTCATTGACAATTATGCAGGGTGATGCTGAAGTGTTAGTAAAGTAAATTTGGGCCAATATCTCAATTTTTCTACAAAACTTAGTTAGGCACATATGCTATTAGGCTAACGATATCTTTGTTGTTTCATTGTTAGAGTTTACACGATGAGAGCACTGGCTCAGACCCGAGCTACAGTCCTGAACTGAGCACGTCTTCAGCTCCAAGGGGACGCGGTCGTGCTAGAGCCAGATGAGGCCATGCTAGAGGGGGTGCAAGGGGCAGAGGTCGAGGAACTCGAGGTCAAGGACGCGGAGCAAGCCGGACTGCGACTGGAGATACAAGATGAGGATATTCAACGAGTGGAGAATCTGCAAGCTCAAAGAATTGCAGATGAGCAGGTCGCCTTTCTAAAATAGCCTCTTTTTTCCTGATCTCAACATTATCAAGAACTGTAAACAATGACCTGCCATTTACTGTGAACACAACAATTCTGAGTTTATTGGCATTCATAAACTGTAAAAGAAAAATATAAACAAATTAAACTTTAAACTCTGGTCCGGCAACATACCAAAAATATAATAAATTAAATTACAATATTAGTAATAATAAAGGACAAGATGGTGAGAAAGTCTAATCTTCTTGATGAACTTTTTTTTTTTACAGGCTAGAATTGAACAACTGAGCTTGGAAGAATCCCATCAGTTGCTTCAGATCTGCCTGACAAGGGACCCAAGCCTCCTGTTTGATATCCTGCAGATGTCAGCATCAGGAGATGCTCCTCCACCAGGCCCTCCAGCTCCACATCTACCTACATGGTGTGTGTGCAGGAAGTGCTGTGAGATGCCCACAGATCTAGAAAAAAAGTGCTGTGGGCAACAACCTGATTCCTAACCTTAACCCTCACCTGGAAGTATACATTTTACATTGTAAATTTGGTCTTTTGTTATTTATATTTTGTCAGTTTTTAATAAAAATTTGAAAATGATGAATGCCTTTCATTTGACTATTTCTGCAAAAGAAGCAATACATTTCCTCACCACCACATTAAAAATAAGTGATTACAGAATAATTACAACAAAATTGGTATAATCCTTTTTATTGTTACATAAATAATCTGTACATTTTCAACATGAGTATATCTACACATTGGAAAAGGTGTTTCCAGGTAAGGTAGACAGGTCAGGCTGTGTGTAGGGAGTATTTGTCAGCTGTGGTGATCTACTCCTTTGGCACTGATTTACCTTTAGGAAAAATATCACAATTACACATCTGACAATAATACATTTTTGAGACAAACAAAGAATAAGAATACTTAGAGCTTTATTTCCCATTTCTTTTGCACATAATTATATTAGAACTTCTTCATCAAACTACAATATTGTAAGAAAACTCACCTAGGCCTCTGCTGAGTAGGGTCTGCAAAAGCTCCTGTGTGCTTTTGAACTTAGTGGGGGTAGCATACTAGAGGTGTCAAAGAGGGGGGTTGCTGCAGTAATGGCTGGGCTGGGGGAGGGACAGATGTCTGCTCAAACCAGTTGAAGAATTAACATCATCTCTGTGAAGATTACAAAATTAGAAAATACTGTCAACATACATTTACCCTTCATTCACAGAGGACAAAACACAGAACTTTTTATATGTAGAAATAGAAGTCTTGGGTTTGGCAGTTGGACCAAAGGAGCATAAAGATTGATATAAACTGTTGAGAAGATCCTCAGTTTGATCCTATCCTCTCTGCATTGCATCTACCAGAGTATAGTCCATAGACAAGCTTGTAACATGATCAATTATTCCACCAACACCACACAAAGTTAGAGGTACAACTTATGGTAGCTGTGTTTTATTTTAGCGTTGATGGTTGTTGTTGTTGATGTTAACAACTCAGTGTGAAGTGCTGGACCTCCTAAGGTGAAGGACAGGTTTTATCCTCAGGCCATCATATTTCTCAAAATATCTAATCACTAACATTTAGCTACTCAATGTCTGTATAATGATATGGCAGATATCACTGATAACACATATTGTATGTGCAATAATGCTTTTTTCTGAAGTACCTCAAACGGCACTTTGAGGCACATAAAACAGAAAAAGCTAGATATGAAAGACAGATATTTATATCCCACCAAAGACAACGTTGTTCAAAGTCATATTCATAGCAGCAGCAGCAGCAAGTTGAACTCACCGGTCGGACAGAGACTCAGAAACAGTTGAACTGACAGGAGAGGGGGGTCTCATCAATCCGTGTTTAGACGGTGTCGAAGTTGATCGGTCCTTCTCATGGCCATGAAAACATAAATGAGCTACATCACCACAGTTGTAACGTGTAAAAGCCAATATACGTAGGTCTTTTTTTTTTTTTTTTTTTTTTCAAAGTATATTTTTTTGGGCTTTTTTGCCTTTAATGTTCAGGACAGTGAAGATAGACAGGAAACAGGAGGCAGAGAGAGGGGGAATGACACGCAGGATAGGATCGCTCGGCACGGGATTCGAACGGGGATCGCCTGCAACAAGGACTATAGCCTCAACACATGGCGGCGGGTGCGCTACCCGCTGAGCTATGCTCAACCCCCACGTAGGTCTTTTTATCACAATAATAATGCAGACACTGACGACTAGGGTAGAGTAATACCTCTAAAAATTAATATACTATAATCTATTCAATACTAGGGTCACCGACCCGTTTTTAACCCACAGCAAAGCTAATATTAGCATTACGCTAATACAAGCTACAAAAGTAGCTACGTTAAAACTTACATATATAACAAATCCTCCCCGAAGCAAAACAAATAATTACCTGTCCAACAGAAAGAGAGCAACCTCGGCATCACTTTTCAGGTGCTTCATATCCCTCAGTTGTCTCCACCGCTCAAATGCTACTCCGATGTTTACTCTGGTTTGACCTCTTGCTTTATCCAGAGCCTTTTTATTAGCTGTCTTTTCATCCTCCGGGCTTTCTCTTTCTTGCCTTTTTCTCTGGACGAGCCGTTACAAGTAACCGTGGAAGTGGTAATTTCTCAGCCATTGCTCAGAAATGAGAATTAAATCTGTTCTTCTATAACTCTATAGTTCTGCAGAGAGGTGTGCTGTTTTTTTCCGGCAGCAGCGACAGGTGAAGACTGTGCACGCGCGCAGTAGGCAGGGAGAGAGTCTATGCCTCCGCCCCGGAGGCACTTGATTGTTTTTTTCTGTTCGCACCGAACAGCTTGGATTGGTCAGAGTTTTATCAGTCCTGTGGCTGCTACAGAGGTCTGATTTTTTCCGTTCCTTTCTAAAGACATAATGTATTAATACCTCTGATAATAGAAGGACCATTTCACCCAGTATAACAAAAAGTGCTTCTGAACAGGATTACCAACCCTACCTTTAAGGTGAGAGAAATCTTTATCTTATCTTCTGCTGAGATTCTTACCATGTATTTAATGATCACGCTCTTGTTAATTCTTGACTTTATAGAATTGCAAATGAAATTGTGGTTAGTGTAAGTGAACAACAACAAAAACAAACTTAAATCAAACTTAAATCAAAACTTGAAACTGTAAACTTAAATCCAAAACCATAAGCATGAAAAACTGTTCCATAATGGAAAACTATGGTGCAATGGAGTCACAAATATCACTGACAGAGATTTTTTCAGGACTTTCATTCTGAAAAGGAACTGCCTTTTAGAATTGCTAATGCTATCTCTTGAAGAATTGGCCTGTTAAATGTTGTGTAATTGTTTTTTATGATATGCTCTACTATTCGTACTTATCTATTGTTCGTTATTCTTTTTTTATTGATGCTCTTCCATTTTTACTGTCCACTTGCTGCTGTAACACTGCACATTTCCCCATTGTGGGACTAATAAAGAAATATCTTATCGACACAGATTTATGTTTGTGTGTGTGTGTGTGTGTGTGTGTGTGAACTTCTCCCAGTTCCTTTCAAAGTAAAGATTTGAGAATTAATAATCATTTTGTCTTATAAAATTAACAAATAACATTAACATAATAATATATAGATGTAAGGGTTTAAGGGTTTCAGTAGATGGATTAATTGAGTCAAAGATCTTCTAAATCAACCATCATTACAGTACTGTGGCTTCATTGTCCCATATGTGACCTACTATGTAGAATTGCTAATACTATTTCTTGAAGAATTGGCCTCTTCAATGTTGTGTAATTGTTTATTATTATATGCTCTACTATTCGTACTTATATATTGTTCTTTATTATTTCTTATTGATGTTCTTCCATTTCTACTGTCCAATTGCTGCTGTAACACTGCGAATTTCCCCATTGTGGGACTAATAAAGAAATATCTTGTCTTATTTTGACCCGGGAACATCTATGACATGCTCTTATTGAGTGAGTTTGCATTGCTGAATAAAACTGTTGTGATTTTAAATTGATTCTAAAATGAAGTCTGATTTTTGAACTGAAAGAACATGTTACTGTCAACAGAAGTCAATACAGACAGAAACATAGTAATAATCCTGCTTCATCAGGTGGCATTCAATGATATACATAGATAGATAGATAGATAGATTTAAGGGTTCGGTCTTTTGTGGTCATGTGCGTGTGTGTGTGTTTTTAGGAAGTTTTTTATTGTAGTTTTTTTTGTTGCTGTTTTTATTAGTTTATGAAAGATATTTGCTTGTGTTAAGTGAGACACTCTATATGCTCTGTAAAGCAACGCTACGCAACGCTACCGCCACTGAGCTTCACTGTTTCCCCAGTTTGTAATTTGTAACCTCATAACTTTTTGTAAATAAGTGAGAAAAAAGTCAGAAAATGAGGAACGCTTCACGAATTTGCGTGTCATCCTTGCACCTCCGTCGTGTACGTCTTCTCCGACCCAATTCCTCACACTTTTGACCAATATCTATCTGCTGTCCGTGATCATGTCGAGCTCAGCCAATCAAGTTGCTGTATCTGCAAATCTGAAACTGAGATTTAGAGTACAGACAAACTTTCATGTTATGTTGTAATCCTTAAGATTTCAGTCCTGGTTAATTTGGCAAGTGCAATTTAATAATACAGCAAACACTTATCAGGCAGCTAAAACAGGCAACTGGGTATCTGTTTGCAGGACAACCAACAAAACTGACTGCATTTTAAGGAAACCACCCCTGTACCTTTCCCTGAGATAACACAACCCATAAAGGAAACTACCTGTCTGCAGCACTGTCACAGCATCAGGTGGGGGAGCGTACGGATGCAACATGTGTAGCCAGGTTTTCCATTCGGTGTACAGAGAATGCACCCCACCCCCTTTTGACTCTTCAGGCTGTACCCCACCCCCACTTATCTATCTATCTATCTATCTATCTATCTATCTGTCTATCTGTCTATCTGTCACAGTACTGTAGTGATGGTTGATTTGGAAGACCTTTGACTCAATTAATATGAAGAAATGACTAGAAATTAGAAATGAAAAGCATCCGTCTACTGAAACCCTTACATATGTATATTATTATGTTCTCGGGTCAAAGGTCATTATGTGAGTGATGGCACCCAGGTTAATTTTATAAGACTAAATGATTATTAATTCTCAAATCCTTACTTTGAAAGGCACAAATGTGTGTCTATCTATGTATCTATCCATCTATCTACCTATCTACTGTAGGAGCAAATCCTACATTTGTGTGTATCAAGAAAGGAGAACGTGGAAAACACCAGCAGAGGCGAAAGGTTAGGAGATTGCTCAACATTGCTCAACAGGCCATTATGGTTATTCCATCAAACTCCTAATAAGGAGTTGTTTTTCACCATATCTAATATTTCTAGGGAGATCTTGGCCACCAACACTTCCAGGAAACTGAGAATTAGCCTGAACATGCCAGGTCAACTTGACCTGGTGCACGCACACAATGACGCACGACACCATACGCAATCAATGGTATAAAGGGTCTGTAAGGGCGCGCCTCGGGGCTGTTTTGCTGTTTTACCGTTCGTGGTCTATCTTGTTGTTTGTATCGAGTACCTGCAATAAAGATCCCAGTTGGCTGTTCGACGACTTCTGTTCTCCGTCTCATATTTTAAGGTTACTAAGTTGAGTAATCGATCAAAGTTACAACATATTGGCGTCACTCCAGTAGTCTCTGAAGGGAAACAACGTTTCGAGGTGTCTTCGGGGAGCGCGTCCCTGCGCGGGGTGAAGGGCCCTTTAACAGGTAAGGCAATTTTTGTTTCATAAAATTCCTTACACCAATTCTGAATTGACCTAATCAAACCCCCCTAAGGGAACAAAATAAAAAGGGAACAAATTCACTCTACGCAGCCGAGCTCTTGGGAGACATTTCTGTTCTCTCACAGACTGAAAAAGAATTTGGCGGGGAAAAGAGAGCAGGAGCCGAAAACACCAACTTCTGTGCACAGAACAGCTGCCAAATACATGCTTACTTAGGAGAGTAAAGGCAATTGGTTATGATTGGACTACGTTGTGTCTAAAACAAAACAGCCAGAAATTGACAGGCAGCTGGGGTAAAGTGAGCCTTTGAGAAAGGCAGTTTTGAGACGGGTCAAGAGGACCGCGTTATAGAGCCTAAGAGAGGCAGATGTTTAGACGGGTCAAGAGGACCGCGTACTTGTGAAACGCCTGGGGTAAGGCAACGTGCGGTGAGAAGGAATACCGCAAATTTTGGTTCTGAAGGGAAAGCAGTGAATCGGTCGACAGACCGAACGGTGGTTTTTGGTAGCCTTGGAATAGGCAGTCATGCGGTTTTAGACCGTCGGTTTTGAAGGGAAAAAGGTTGCTGAGTCTGGAAGAGACCAGCAAGGTTTATATGTGTTATGAGCTGATAGTGATCAGCTGAAGCAGTCTAAAGTGACGTGCTGTTTTTTGTGTTAAGAGCTGATAGTGATCAGCGAAAGCAGTCCAAAGAGGGACGTGCGTGTCCGTGTTTGTGTTTATATGTAAAAGTTGACAGTGATCAGCAAAAGCAGTCCGAAAAGTGACGAGCGTGTCTATGTCTGTTTTTGTGTTCATGTGTGTGGTACCGTGAAGTCTTGTTCAAGCCAAAGTGAGATGAAGTGAAATATGAAAAATTGATGAAGCAAAATTTAAGTGCACGTTGAGCTCAAACAATGAAAGTATAACCCAGCTGAAATTTGATCAGAGATAAAAAAATACAGAGGAAAACTATAACCAAATTGACCAAAAGGCTGCAGCCGAACAACAAGTACTACATGCGCATAAATATAAACTAATGAATATAGATATATACTAAGCTACACAAATACAAGAGGTTCAAGTGAATGTGTATAATTTGTGTGTGTATAAACTGTGATTGAAAAAAAATCTCTATGAATGTGATCTGCAGATGTTGTAAGACTCTTGGCTCATAACCAAGAGCGCCGACCGCTGTGTGTGTATCCTGGGGCGTTAAGCCAGAGGAGAGTTAACCCCTAGTTAGGAGCATTAGAATATGAGATACGTGGCTGGACTGGTTAGAAAAGCATAAGAGCCGTGTGAAGAGTGTGGAGGATAAGACTCATGTTTAAGAGTAAAGGCAAGAGTCAGAAGAAGTGTTTCTGTTGAGTACAAAAAGAGCTAAATTAGTGGGTAAAGAAGTTGACTGTCCAACAGCTGGCAAGCAACTAACGAAGTTCAGGAAGTGGGAACAGACAGTGTAGGGGGAGGAGCCTGAGACACAGACAGGAGCCACTCTAAAAATAACCAGCTGCAGGCTACAAAGCCCCTCCCAGCCCCTCCTTTCGAGCGCACTCAAAGTAGAGAAGCAAACTTTTCATTTTTTTCAAAAAACTCTAAAACTCAAAGAGCATCTGAGTGGTAAAATAAAGCTACAAATTAAATCTGAAACTAAACAATTACACGCTAGTTAGTAAGTGACAATCTGAAACAATGCTTCCAACACCAATCGCGATTGTAAACAACAAAAATCCGGACATGATGAAGGAGATTCAAAAAATCTCAAAGAAATTTGAAAAACGCACCAAAGACCTACAGTGCCCCTGGCCACAGAATGGGACCTTCGACCTTTGTACGTGTGAACTCTTGCAGAATAGGATTCAGGACTACAAACACAAGGATAAATCAAACAAACGCCAGAAAAAACGAGCATTGGAATTAAAAGTTTTACAGCTGTTCAAAGATGAGGGTGAAACCTACAGAGCCAACCTGAAACAAGGGCTGTTAAAACTAAAACAAATCAAAGAAGCACAGGAGGGCCAGTTAGGCAAACAACTTAACTTAGGTGAGGAAGCTGGACTATATCCAAGCTTAGATGGGTGGATTAAATTTGGCGCAACCATCTCAGATCCTGTCATGGAGATAATGCCGCCTTTCATGCCATACGGGCAGGGAGAGGATGCACCTCACAAACGGAGTGGAAGCAAAAACCCCACTCCGAAAACACAAAAGAGCAGCTCTAGTGAGTTAGATGAATCAACCGTGCAAAACACATCACAGAGCAGGCTAAGAGAAGAGAATAGGGATAAATCCACAAGTTCAAGGGAAGGCAGCAGCAGTGCCAGTCCAAAATCTAAAGAACCAGATGCGAGTGAGCCACAAACCAGTGCGAGCGCAGCAGAGGGAAAAGCATGCAAAGAAATTGAAATCATGCTGGATAAAACACCAGTGAAAATTCTGATCCCAAAACATAGCAGCACAGATAAGAAATCACGACGCAGCGCTCCACCGATTTTAGACTGTTACAAAGGGAGGAGAGAAGCTACAGAAGGTCAATCGTTTTGGATTAATATGCCAAACAGAGCTAATTCAAGTCGCCATAGGATCATGGAGCTTGAGGATGAGTTGGAAAAGCTAGAGGAAAAGCTAGAGGTACAGCCAGAATGTGAGAGTGATGAGGAACAGGAAGTAGATACAGAACCACTAAAAAAGACGCTCAGAGACAGGAAGTTACTGAAAAAAAACCAGACAGATACAACAATGAGAACTATATGGCTCCAATCTTAATGAGAGGGAATGAGGGAAATTACATACCGTGGCAAACCCTCGATCTGACGGGCCTGATCGCTAACCTCCCAGATATTCATGATGGGGCGTCTAAATGGATATGGGCGTTCGAGCAGGCCACTATGGGCAAACTCATAGCCATCGGCGACATAAAAGCCATATTTGCCCAGACTATGGGCGTGCCAACTATGGAAAATATGTTGAAACAAAATGACTGTGGGTGGATGGTAAACAATAGGGCGGATGGAACTGAGCTTGAACACTATAAGGGTGGGCTGTGGAAGGCTCTTAGAAGAGAGTATCCATCGCGCGTCGACCCAAAGGCACTAAGGGGGGAACCTCTCAAAGACACTGACAATCCTGCAACGTACCTAAACAACCACCTGGCAAGGTGGAGAAAAGAAACTGAGGAGAACATTGAACAGAGCCTAGTGCTGACAACGCTGTTCAGAGACTCTGTCATTGATGCACTCCCCACACCAGTCCAAAGCAGACTGAGGGATGTGGTGGCATTAACAACCATGCCACACAGACAATTTCGTGATAATGTAACCCACGCAGTGGAAAGGTACAGGAAGGATGAACAGAGAATAAGAGAGCAGGATAAAGACATCCAGAGGAAGCTGGCACAGCTCCAGCTTTATGAATTGCAAACCAAGAACAAACAAAATATCCAAGCGCCCATCGCAGGGCAGTAAACGGCCCACAGGCAAGCCCCGGACGAGCAGATGGGAGGGGGAGATTCAGAGCCACTCAGAGAGGGGGGACGAGTCCAGCCAATCCTTGGGCGGGCCCGACCCATGGTTACCAGGAGAGCCAATTAATCATAAAGGGGAGAGTCAGATGCCAATAATCACCACGGCAGCTGATAGAGAACCAATGGTTCAAGCAGAGGAGAGGCTAACTCCAATGTTAGTAGATACTGGAACCGTGGATGAAGCTGCCAAGAAAGCCTCTAAATAAAAATAAATAAATAAAATTAAACAAAAAGTGTGTTACTGGAACTTACGGTCACACCAATAGACACTATATGGATACAGAAAGAAGCAAGTGAAACTGAGCATAATCTATGGCTCGAAAGAGGAGCCGCTTAAGATGAGAACGGTCTTTGGAGGTCCCATGAGGGACTTATTGTCGCACCAGTAACCTTGCTAACCATTTTGATTTCAGAAGCCCACAGCGTAGCGCACTGTGGAAGGGGGGAAGTGTTAAAAAAGATAGGGAAGCAAGGTCATTGGTCCCCATTTATGCAAGCAATGGTTGAAGAAGTACTGTATCAATGCGAGATTTGTGCCGAAAACAATGTTCGAAAGGGGGTGAAAACACCTATTGGACATATCCCCGTCCCAGAAGGTCCATTTAAACACATCGTCATGGACTATGTAGACATGATAAAACCAGTGCATGGGAAAAGATACATGCTGGTGATAATCGATCGGTTTAGCCGATGGGTTGAAGCAACACCTTCCAAAACTCTAGGAGCAGACACCGTAATTAAATTCCTAACCAGAGAGGTGATACCGCAATTTGGCACTCCATCAGAAATTAGTTCAGACAACGGATCTGCATTTGTTCAAAAAGTAGTGAAAGGAGTCTTGCAGTATCTGAGAATCAAACAAAGACTCGGAAGTGTGTATTACCCAGCCAGCCAGGGTATCGTTGAAAGAATCAACGGCACCCTGAAAGCAAAAATCAGTAAGATCTGTGCTAGCATTAAGCTTAACTGGGTGGATGCATTGCCACTCGCACTAATGAGCTATCGCATGCCAACTCACAGAAGCACGCATCTAACACCGCATGAAATGCTAACGGGGCGTCCCATGCCTGCTTGAGAGGTCCTCATAAACGACAGAACCTCGAACAACTGTAAATTGAAATGTCTGATTATATGAATCAACTAACTGCCATCCATAGGTCTATATACTTGCAGGAAAAAAGCAAAGGCACCAGAGTACCAGGTAGAGGAGAGACAGGTGGTACCAGGCGACCAGGTGTACATAAAGGTCTTCCGGAGGAAGTGGCACGAGCCAAGAAGGGAAGGGCCATACACCGTGGTGAGAGCAACTCCGACAGCGGTCCAGGTCGAAGGAAGCACGACGTGGTATCATTTGAACCATTGCACCAAAGTCCAGCAAAAGACAAAGGCAACCTGGGGACGAAGGGAATTGCACCAGGGAGCAAAAGCCAAACTCTGGAGACATGGCCAAATAAACGTCCACTGGAGGTACAGCCGCTCCAGGAGACTACGCACGACCATGTCCAAGATAAGTATGATGCAACCACAAAATTCCCAATCCACACTGTGTTGAAACCCATGCCAACATTTTCAGACGTATATGCTGTACATATATTTAAAATAACACTGCAGCTGATGGAACATTTTCTGTTGCTATGAAAAAGCTTGAAATGCTAAAATCTGAGGTGACTGACAATGCTGGTAAGGGTGGAAGCATTAAGTGGGATGGGCTAGACAACCTATTTGGAAAATGGGGAGCCGTTTTGGCTAAAATAGGGATGAGTGCCCTGATAGTACTGATTCTGGTTTTCTTATTGACATGTTGCATCGTGCCTATCCTGAAGAGATGGTGTATGAGAGCTATGGACGAGAAGCTGAACCTTGCAGCGGACATGCATGGAGCAAAAATGCTAAGTATGTTGCCTCCTGAACAACTTGTGCGCAGAATCCTTCTGACGCAAAGGGGGGAGGGAATACCGGACTTATTCCCAACTCCTGACTATATGAAGGACGCTTCGGATGAGGAGGATGAACCGTGAGGTAAAATGAGGAGAATGGACAATGGCTGACGTACTCTTTGGACGAAAAGAGATACACTATAACCACATACCACACATGTAACAAGAGACTATGATTAGTATACAATATCATTGTCA
>JAJDFG010000118.1:12500-15000 GCA_021039105.1 Scomber colias | reverse complement strand
ATCTTTACTTTGAAAGGCACCTGGCAGACCTTCACACACACACACACAGATACACACACAAAAATGTTTCTATCAAATTGTCTAACTATTTATGTATCTATCTATCTATCTTTCTATCTATCTATCTATCTATCTATCTATCTATCTATCTATCTATCTATCTATCTATCTATCTATCTATCTATCTATCTATCTATCTATCTATCTAACTATCTATCTATCATCTATGTATCTATGTATATATGTATCTATGTATCTATCTATGTATCTATCTATCTATCTATCTATCTATCTATCTATCTATCTATCTATCTATCTATCTATCTATCTATCTTAATTTTATAAGACTAAATGATTATTAATTCTCAAATCTTTACTTTGAATGGCACCTGGCTAGACCATTAACACACACACAGACACACACAAACATAAATGTCTATCTATCTATCTATCTATCTATCTATCTATCTATCTATCTATCTATCTATCTATCTATCTATCTATCTATCTATCTATCTATCTATCTATCTATCTATCTATCTATCTATCTATCTATCTTAATTTTATAAGACTAAATGATTATTAATTCTCAAATCTTTACTTTGAATGGCAACTGGCTAGACCATTAACACACACACAGACACACACAAACATAAATGTGTATCTATCTATCTATCTATCTAACTATCTATCTATCTATCTATCTATCTATCTATCTATCTATATATCTATCTATCTATCTATCTATCTATCTATCTATCTATCTATCTATCTATCTTAATTTTATAAGACTAAATGATTATTAATTCTCAAATCTTTACTTTGAATGGCACCTGGCTAGACCATTAACACACACACAGACACACACAAACATAAATGTGTATCTATCTATCTGTCTATCTATCTATCTATCTATCTATCTATCTATCAAACTATCTATCTATCTATCTATCTATCTATCTATCTATCTATCTATCTATCTATCTATTTATCTATCTATCTATCTATCTATCTATCTATCTATCTATCTATCTATCTATCTATCTATCTATCTATCTATCTATCTATCTATCTTAATTTTATAAGACTAAATGATTATTAATTCTCAAATCTTTACTTTGAAAGGCACCTGGCAGACCTTCACACACACACACACAGATACACACACAAAAATGTTTCTATCAAATTGTCTAACTATTTATGTATCTATCTATCTATCTTTCTATCTATCTATCTATCTATCTATCTATCTATCTATCTATCTATCTATCTATCTATCTATCTATCTATCTATCTATCTATCTATCTATCTATCTATCTATCTATCTATCTAACTATCTAACTATCTATCTATCATCTATGTATCTATGTATATATGTATCTATGTATCTATCTATGTATCTATCTATCTATCTATCTATCTATCTATCTATCTATCTATCTATCTATCTATCTATCTATCTATCTTAATTTTATAAGACTAAATGATTATTAATTCTCAAATCTTTACTTTGAATGGCACCTGGCTAGACCATTAACACACACACAGACACACACAAACATAAATGTCTATCTATCTATCTATCTATCTATCTATCTATCTATCTATCTATCTATCTATCTATCTATCTATCTATCTATCTATCTATCTATCTATCTTAATTTTATAAGACTAAATGATTATTAATTCTCAAATCTTTACTTTGAATGGCAACTGGCTAGACCATTAACACACACACAGACACACACAAACATAAATGTGTATCTATCTATCTATCTATCTAACTATCTATCTATCTATCTATCTATCTATCTATATATCTATCTATCTATCTATCTATCTATCTATCTATCTATCTTAATTTTATAAGACTAAATGATTATTAATTCTCAAATCTTTACTTTGAATGGCACCTGGCTAGACCATTAACACACACACAGACACACACAAACATAAATGTGTATCTATCTATCTATCTATCTATCTAACTATCTATCTATCTATCTATCTATATATCTATCTATCTATCTATCTATCTATCTATCTATCTATCGATCTATCTATCTATCTATCTATCTATCTTAATTTTATAAGACTAAATGATTATTAATTCTCAAATCTTTACTTTGAATGGCACCTGGCTAGACCATTAACACACACAGACACACACAAACATAAATGTGTATCTATCTATCTATCTATCTATCTATCTATCTATCTATCTATCTATCTATCTATCTATCTATCTATCTATCTATCTATCGATGTATCTATTGATCTGTCTATCTATCTATCTATCTATCTATCTATCTATCTATCTATCTATCTATCTATCTATCTATCTATCTATCTATCTATCTATCTATCTATCTATCTTAATTTTATAAGACTAAATGATTATTAATTCTCAAATCTTTACTTTGAATGGCACCTGGCTAGACCATTAAAACACACACAGACACACACAAACATAAATGTGTATCTATCTATCTGTCTATC
>JAJDFG010000118.1:0-7500 GCA_021039105.1 Scomber colias | reverse complement strand
GCAACTAATTACTGAATTACTCATATTCTCTTTGGACATACACTAAAACACTCAGATATTTCAGAATTCATCACATTTAACTAATTGTGTTTAGAAATCAACCTTTCTACGGGTTCTGCTAAAAAAAATGGATTACATAACTTTTTATGGCTTTATTCGTCTATTCTCAGCAAGTTCATGCAACTAATCACTGACTTACTTATTGTCTTTGGACATACACTAAAACACTCAGATATATCAGAATTCATCACATTTAACTAATTGTGTTTAGAAATCAACCTTTCTATGGGTTCTGCTAAGAGAATGGATTACAACTAACTTTTTATGGCTTTATTCGTCTGATCTCAGCAAGTGCATGCAATTTATCACTGAATCATTTATTCTCTTTGGACCACACACGAAAACACTCAGATATATCAGAATTCATCACATTGAACTAATTGTGTTTAGAAATCGACCTTTCTATGGATTCTGGTAAGAGAATGGATTACATAACTTTTTATGGCTTTATTCGTCTATTCTCAGCAAGATCATGCAACTAATCACTGAATCACTCATATTCTCTTTGGACATACACTAAAACACTCAGATATTTCAGAATTCATCACATTTAACTAATTGTGTTTAGAAATCAACCTTTCTATGGGTTCTGCTAAAAAAAATGGATTACATAACTTTTTATGGCTTTATTCGTCTATTCTCAGCAAGTTCATGCAACTAATCACTGACTTACTTATTGTCTCTGGACATACACTAAAACACTCAGATATATCAGAATTCATCACATTGAACTAATTGTGTTTAGAAATCAACCTTTCTATGGGTTCTGCTAAGAGAATGGATTACAACTAACTTTTTATGGCTTTATTCGTCTGATCTCAGCAACTGCATGCAATTTATCATAAAATCATTTATTCTCTTAGTACCACACACGAAAACACTCAGATATATCAGAATTCATCACATTGAACTAATTGTGTTTAGAAATCAACCTTTCTATGGATTCTGGTAAGAGAATTGATTACATAACTTTTTATGGCTTTATTCGTCTATTCTCAGCAAGATCATGCAACTAATCACTGAATCACTCATATTCTCTTTGGACATACACTAAAACACTCAGATATTTCAGAATTCATCATATTTAACTAATTGTGTTGAGAAATCAACCTTTCTATGGGTTCTGGTAAGAGAATGGTTTACATCACTTTTTATGGCTTTATTTGTCTGTTCACAGCAAGATCATGCAACTAATCACTGAATCGCTCATTTTCTCTTTGGACATACACTAAAACACTCAGATATTTCAGAATTCATCATATTTAACTAATTGTGTTTAGAAATCAGCCTTTCTATGGGTTCTGCTAAAAAAAATGGATTACATAACTTTTTATGGCTTTATTCGTCTATTCTCAGCAAGTTCATGCAACTAATCACTGACTTACTTATTGTCTTTGGACATGCACTAAAACACTAAGATATATCAGAATTAATCACATTTAACTAATTGTGTTTAGAAATCAACCTTTCTATGGGTTCTGCTAAGAGAATGGATACAACTAACTTTTTATGGCTTTATTCGTCTGTTCTCAGCAAGTGCATGCAATTTATCACTGAATCATTTATTCTCTTTGGACCACACACGAAAACACTGAGATATTTCAGAATTCATCACATTGAACTAATTGTGTTTACAAATCAACCTTTCTATGGGTTCTGCTAAGAGAATGGATTATATAACTTTTTATGGCTTTATTCGTCTGTTCTCAGCAAGTTCATGCAGCCAATCACTGAATCACTTATTGTCTTTGGACATACACTAAAACACTCAGGTATATCAGAATTCCTCACAATGAACTAATTGGGTTTAGAAATCAACCTTTCTATGGGTTCTACTAAGAGCATGGAACACATAACTTTTTATGGCTTTATTCGTCTATTCTCAGCAAGTTCATGCAACTAATCACTGACTTACTCATATTCTCTTTGGACATACACTAAAACACTCAGATATTTCAGAATTCATCACATTTAACTAATTGTGTTTAGAAATCTTTCTATGGGTTCTGCTAAGAGAATGGATTACATAACTTTTTATGGCTTTATTCGTCTATTCTCAGCAAGTTCATGCAACTAATCACTGACTTACTTATTTTCTTTGGACATACACTAAAACACTCAGATATATCAGAATTCATCACATTTAACTAATTGTGTTTAGAAATCAACCTTTCTATGGGTTCTGCTAAGAGAATGGATTACATAACTTTTTATGGCTTTATTCGTCTATTCTCAGCAAGTTCATTCAACTAATCACTGACTTACTTATTTTCTTTGGACATACACTAAAACACTCAGATATATCAGAATTCATCACATTTAACTAATTGTGTTTAGAAATCAACCTTTCTATGGGTTCTGCTAAGAGAATGGATTACATAACTTTTTATGGCTTTATTCGTCTATTCTCAGCAAGTTCATGCAACTAATCACTGACTTACTTATTGTCTTTGGACATACACTAAAACACTCAGATATATCAGAATTCATCACATTTAACTAATTGTGTTTAGAAATCAACCTTTCTATGGGTTCTGCTAAGAGAATGGATTACAACTAACTTTTTATGGCTTTATTCGTCTGTTCTCAGCAAGTGCATGCAATTTATCACTGAATCATTTATTCTCTTTGGACCACACACGAAAACACTCAGATATATCAGAATTCATCACATTGAACTAATTGTGTTTAGAAATCAACCTTTCTATGGATTCTGGTAAGAGAATGGATTACATAACTTTTTATGGCTTTATTCGTCTATTCTCAGCAAGATCATGCAACTAATCACTGAATCACTCATATTCTCTTTGGACATACACTAAAACACTGAGATATTTCAGAATTCATCACATTGAACTAATTGTGTTTAGAAATCAACCTTTCTATGGGTTCTGCTAAAAAAATGGATTACATAACTTTTTATGGCTTTATTCGTCTATCTCAGCAAGTGCATGCAATTTATCATGAATCATTTATTCTCTTTGGACCACACATGAAAACACTCAGATATATCAGAATTCATCACATTGAACTAATTGTGTTTAGAAATCAACCTTTCTATGGATTCTGGTAAGAGAATGGATTACATAACTTTTTATGGCTTTATTCGTCTATTCTCAGCAAGATCATGCAACTAATCACTGAATCACTCATATTCTCTTTGGACATACACTAAAACACTCAGATATATCAGAATTAATCACATTGAACTATTTGTGTTTAGAAATCAACCTTTCTATGTGTTCATCTGATAAAATGATTTACAACTAACTTTTTATGGCTTTATTCGTCTGTTCTCAGCAAGTTCATGCAACTTAATCACTGAATCACTTATTCTCGTTGGACATACACTATAAAACAGTCAGATATTTCAGTATTCATCACATTTAACTAATTGTGTTTAGAAATCAACCTTTCTATGGGTTCTGCTAAAAAAAATGGATTACATAACTTTTTATGGCTTTATTCGTCTATTCTCAGCAAGTTCATGCAACTTACTTATTGTCTTTGGACATACACTAAAACACTCTGATATATCAGAATTCATCACATTTAACTAATTGTGTTTAGAAATCAACCTTTCTATGGGTTCTGCTAAGAGAATGGATTACAACTAACTTTTTATTGCTTTATTCGTCTGTTCTCAGCAAGTTCATGCAACTAATCACTGAATCACTTAAATTCTCTTTGGACATACACTAAAACACTGAGATATTTCAGAATTCATCACATTGAACTAATTGTGTTTACAAATCAACCTTTCTATGGGTTCTGCTAAGAGAATGGATTATATAACTTTTTATGGCTTTATTCGTCTATTCTCAGCAAGTTCATGCAGCCAATCACTGAATCACTTATTGTCTTTGGACATACACTAAAACACTCAGGTATATCAGAATTCATCACAATGAACTAATTGGGTTTAGAAATCAACCTTTCTATGGGTTCTACTAAGAGCATGGAACACATAACTTTTTATGGCTTTATTCGTCTATTCTCAGCTAGTTCATGCAACTAATCACTGACTTACTTATTGTCTTTGGACATACACTAAAACACTCAGATATATCAGAATTCATCACATTGAACTAATTGTGTTTAGAAATCAACCTTTCTATGGGTTCTGCTAAGAGAATGGATTACAACTAACTTTTTATGGCTTTATTCATCTGATCTCAGCAACTGCATGCAATTTATCATAAATCATTTATTCTCTTTGGACCACACAAGAAAACACTCAGATATATCAGAATTCATCACATTGAACTAATTGTGTTTACAAATCAACCTTTCTATGGGTTCTGCTAAGAGAATGGATTATATAACTTTTTATGGCTTTATTCGTCTATTCTCAGCAAGTTCATGCAGCCAATCACTGAATCACTTATTGTCTTTGGACATACACTAAAACACTCAGGTATATCAGAATTCATCACAATGAACTAATTGGGTTTAGAAATCAACCTTTCTATGGGTTCTACTAAGAGCATGGAACACATAACTTTTTATGGCTTTATTCGTCTATTCTCAGCAAGTTCATGCAACTAATCACTGACTTACTCATATTCTCTTTGGACATACACTAAAACACTCAGATATTTCAGAATTCATCACATTTAACTAATTGTGTTTAGAAATCAACCTTTCTATGGGTTCTGCTAAAAAAAATGGATTACATAACTTTTTATGGCTTTATTCGTCTATTCTCAGCTAGTTCATGCAACTAATCACTGACTTACTTATTGTCTTTAGACATACACTAAAACACTCAGATATATCAGAATTCATCACATTTAACTAATTGTATTTAGAAATCAACCTTTCTATGGGTTCTGCTAAGAGAATGGATTACAACTAACTTTTTATGGCTTTATTCATCTGATCTCAGCAACTGCATGCAATTTATCATAAATCATTTATTCTCTTTGGACCACACAAGAAAACACTCAGATATATCAGAATTCATCACATTGAACTAATTGTGTTTAGAAATCAACCTTTCTATGGATTCTGGTAAGAGAATGGATTACATAACTTTTTATGGCTTTATTCGTCTATTCTCAGCAAGATCATGCAACTAATCACTGAATCACTCATATTCTCTTTGGACATACACTAAAACACTCAGATATTTCAGAATTCATCACATTTAACTAATTGTGTTTAGAAATCAACCTTTCTATGGGTTCTGCTAAGAGAATGGATTTACAACTAACTTTTTATGGCTTTATTCGTCTGATCTCAGCAAGTGCATGCAATTTATCATGAGTCATTTATTCTCTTTGGACCACACACGAAAACACTCAGATATATCAAATTAATCACATTGAACTAATTGTGTTTAGAAATCAACCTTTCTATGTGTTCATCTGAAAAAATGGATTACAACTAACTTTTTATGGCTTTATTCGTCTGTTCTCAGCAAGTTCATGCAGCCAATCACTGAATCACTTATTGTCTTTGGACATACACTAAAACACTCAGGTATATCAGAATTCATCACAATGAACTAATTGTGTTTATAAATCAACCTTTCTATGGGTTCTGCTAAGAGCATGGAATACATAACTTTTTATGGCTTTATTCGTCTGTTCTCAGCAAGTTCATGCAACTAATCACTGAATCACTCATATTCTCTTTGGACATACACTAAAACACTCAGATATTTCAGAATTCATCACATTTAACTAATTGTGTTTAGAAATCAACCTTTCTATGGGTTCTGCTAAAAAAAATGGATTACATAACTTTTTATGGCTTTTATTCGTCTATTCTCAGCAAGTTCATGCAACTAATCACTGACTTACTTATTGTCTTTGGACATACACTAAAACACTCAGATATATCAGAATTCATCACATTTAACTAATTGTGTTTAGAAATCAACCTTTCTATGGGTTCTGCTAAGAGAATGGATTACAACTAACTTTTTATGGCTTTATTCGTCTGATCTCAGCAAGTGCATGCAATTTATCATAAATCATTTATTCTCTTTGGACCACACACGAAAACACTCAGATATATCAGAATTCATCACATTGAACTAATTGTGTTTAGAAATCAACCTTTCTATGTGTTCATCTGATAAAATGGATTACAACTAACTTTCTATGGCTTTATTCGTCTGTTCTCAGCAAGTTCATGCAACTAATCACTGAATCACTTATTCTCGTTGGACATACACTATAAAACACTCAGATATTTCAGAATTCATCACATTTAACTAATTGTGTTTAGAAATCAACCTTTCTATCGATTCAGGTAAGAGCATGGAATACATAACTTTTTATGGCTTTATTCGTCTGTTCTCAGCAAGTGCATGCAATTTATCACTGAATCATTTATTCTCTTTGGACCACACACGAAAACACTCAGATATATCAGAATTCATCACATTGAACTAATTGTGTTTAGAAATCAACCTTTCTATGGATTCTGGTAAGAGAATGGATTACATAACTTTTTATGGCTTTATTCGTCTATTCTCAGCAAGATCATGCAACTAATCACTGAATCACTCATATTCTCTTTGGACATACACTAAAACACTCAGATATTTCAGAATTCATCACATTGAACTAATTGTGTTTAGAAATCAACCTTTCTATGGATTCTGGTAAGAGAATGGATTACATAACTTTTTATGGCTTTATTCGTCTATTCTCAGCAAGATCATGCAACTAATCACTGAATCACTCATATTCTCTTTGGACATACACTAAAACACTCAGATATTTCAGAATTCATCACATTGAACTAATTGTGTTTAGAAATCAACCTTTCTATGGGTTCTGGTAAGAGAATGGATTACATCACTTTTTATGGCTTTATTCGTCTGTTCACAGCAAGATCATGCAACTAATCACTGAATCGCTCATTTTCTCTTTGGACATACACGAAAACACGCAGATATATCAGAATTCATCACATCTAACTAATTGTGTTTAGAAATCAACCTTTCTATGGATTCTGGTAAGAGAATGGATTACATAACTTTTTATGGCTTTATTCGTCTATTCTCAGCAAGTTCATGCAACTAATCACTGACTTACTTATTGTCTTTGGACATACACTAAAACACTCAGATATATCAGAATTCATCACATTTAACTAATTGTGTTAGAAATCAACCTTTCTATGGGTTCTGCTAAGAGAATGGATTACAACTAACTTTGTATAGCTTTATTCGTCTGATCTCAGCAAGTGCATGCAATTTATCATGAATCATTTATTCTCTTTGGACCACACACGAAAACACTCAGATATATCAGAATTCATCACATTTAACTAATTGTGTTTAGAAATCAACCTTTCTATGGATTCTGGTAAGAGAATGGATTACATAAATTTTTATTGCTTTATTCGTCTGTTCTCAGCAAGTTCATGCAACTAATCACTGAATCACTTATATTCTCTTTGGACATACAATAAAACACTGAG
>JAJDFG010001179.1:22500-44919 GCA_021039105.1 Scomber colias | reverse complement strand
ACCATAGTTTCAGTCTTTTTAAGGTTTATTTGATTTAAAATGGAGCGTTTAAAATCCCCCGTAACCCCAAACACTTCACCTCTCAGTATGAACCTTTAAAAAATACTCATATAACTTAAATATATAAAGAAAGGAGATTTAGCTTTATATATTAAAACTAATTTAACTTGCAAAATGAGCTTCAGCACTAGTTTCTTCTGCCAGTAATACTTCTGAGATTCATCACAGCAGGTTTGAAGCTCGTGTGTTTTAATAGAATAATATGATTTACCTTTTTAAGAAGGATTTGAGGCACTATGTCCACCTTTTAATTTTTTTTTTTTTTTTTTTTAGAGACACAAAACCAGACAGACATAGTTTGCAGTTTTTGTCCATTTGTTTCAACGTTTTTATTTTTTAGCCATCTCCAGTCAGGTGACAAAGGCCTCGAGTGAACAAAAAAGTTTGCGACTCTAACCAACCCCCTCCCCAACCAACCAACCAACCAACAACCCGATCGAGTCCCTCAAGAGGAAAAAAAAAAAAAAAAAAAAAAAAAAAAAAAGAAATTAAAAAAAAAAGAAAAAAAAAGGAAAAGGAGAAACACACACCTCACTGCAAACCGCCTCGTACACACTCACGCCTCTCAAGAAAATTAAAATTATAACACTCCTTTTATTTTGTTATTTGAAAGGGGGGGGGTCGGGGGGGGGGGGACGTCAGCATTGGGCATTGGGGGTGAAGGTGTAAGGGGGTTGATAAGGAGGTGGGGGGGTTGGGAGACGAAACCCTCGACCCACCCGCCTCCTCCTCCTCCCCCCCTTTTGGTGCCTCCTCAAACTTCTACACAGACAAAGAGAGACTGGCATTATTATTATTATAATTATTATTAATAACGGGGGGAGGGGGGGCAATCACTGACTGTTAAAGGGGGGGGTAAGAAAAAAAAAAAAAGAAAGAAAAAGAAAACCACCACTTCTCTTTTCTTGTTTTTTTTTTTTTTTTTTTTAGAGCTTTTTCGACATGCTGGGGTTGAACCTCAAGTGCTCTTATAATATAATAATCGCCACCACCACCACCACCGATCCCAGCGAGGGGGGGGGGAAGGGACCCTCATCGAGCCCCACTCAGGAACCAGAGCTGAAGGCCATGCTGGAAAGCGGTATGGCTGCTATAGAGGAAGGGGGGGGGGTGGGGGTGGGGGGGGGGGGCGACCTATAACCAGATTTTATATATTTTATTGTGTGTTAGCAACTAAAGGGGGGGGTGGGGGCAAACCCTCCCCTCTCCCACTGCTTTAACTCAAAAACTGCCCCTCCCACCACCCCCAAAACACACACTCACACACAACTCCCCCCTCCCCACCCCTCCCTCCATCTTTTTTTTTTTTTTCACCCGTTCCCTCTAAAAGCCTTTTTTTTTTTTTTTTTTTAACTTTTTTTTTTTTTTAGACCTGCTATATTTAAATCTAAAGAATATAAAAAAATAATCATACAAAAGCTGAATATCCCCGGTTGTTACTTCCAACATTCAGGAATGCGGAGTGGCGAAAACCAACCAACCCAAAAAAAAAAAAAAGAAAAAGAAAAAAAAAAGAAAGAAAAAAAGAAAGAAAAAAAAAAAAAAGCAGGAATGAGAGCAACTGATCGTTCTTTTTTTTTTTGAAGTTGTTTTTATATAAAGTAGATTTTTGTTTTACCAAACAAAACCTCAGTGATCAGGCAGAGGACCATCATGCAGCGAACTGCAGAGGAACATTCCCAAAAACAGCAAATATGGAGGAGAAGAGAAACGTAAGAGAGAGAAAGAGGAAAGAGGAGAGAGGAGAGGGGGGGGGGGTGGGGCGGGGGATGGGGGGATGGGAGGGGGAGAAAATAATTATAAAGATCAATGATGATGATGATGATGATGGAGGAGAGAAAAATCACAACAGAATGATTTGAGGTTGTCTGTGAAGGCCGACGCTTTGGTGACAGAACCAATGAGAATGCAAAGAGACTGGTTGTGGGTGGTGCTTGTTGCCCCGGGCGACGGGGGCAGCGAAGTCCGTCTCCCCCCGCCCTCCTTTATTTGCTGGCCAGGACCTTGGTAGCGACAGCACATTCCTCCCCCATGGCAGAAATCACGGTGACCTGAGAGAGGATGGGGGGAGGAGAGAGAGAGAGAGGAGGGGAGGGGGAGAGGGAGAGAAGGAAGGAAGGAGGGAGAAGGAAGGAAGGAGGGAAGGAAGGAAGGAGAGAGAGGTAGAGAGCAAGGGGAAGGAGGAAGAGAGAGAGAGAGAGGGAGGGAGGGAAGGAAGGAAGGAGGGAGAAGGAAGAGAGAGAGAGAGGAAAGGAAGGAGGTAGAGAGAGAGGAAAGGAAGGAGTAGAGAGAGAGGTAGAGAGAGAGGGAAGGAAGGAAGGAGGGAGAGAGGGAGGGAGAGAAGGAAGGAGGGAGGGAGAGAGGGGGAAGGAAGGAAGGAGGGAGAGAGGTAGAGAAGGAAGGAGAGAGAGAGAGGTAGAGGGAGGGAGAGGGAAGGAAGGAGGGGAGGGAGAAAGAAGGAAGGAAAGAGGGAGTGAGAAAGAAGGAAGGAAGGAGGGAGAGAGAAGGAGAGAGAGACATTCAGTTAGAACATTCAGATCATGTTGGAGTCAATCATGTGAAACTTTAAACCAGCTGCTCAAATATAAACTCTTTAACTATGACATCATCGTTCAGACTCTAATTTAACACATTTATTATATTTAAGAGCTTTTAAAATCACCAAACACACATTTATATTATTTATATGAACTGGACTGGTTTAAACATGTTAATAAAATACATAATATTTAAATTATTGTGCAGCAGAGACATTTTGATAAAGGTTCAGCTGTTAGGGTAAATGTTCCCTCCTTCTGTCCTTTCTTCCTTCTTTCATCTGTCCTTCCGTCCTTCCTTCCTTCCTCAGATCTTAGTTCAGCTGTTAGGGTAAATGTTCCCTCCTTCTGTCCTTTCTTCCTTCCTTCATCTGTCCTTCCTTCCTTCCTCCCTCCCTCCCCTCCCTCCTTTCCTTCCCTCCTTTCCATTCTTCTTTCTCCCTCCTTCCTTTCCTTCCTTCCTTCCTTCCTCAGATCTAAGTTCAGCTGTTAGGGTAAATGTTCCCTCCTGTCCTTTCTTCCTTCCTTCATCTGTTCTTCCTTCCTCCCTCCCTCCCTCCTTCCTTTCCATTCTTCTTCCCTCCCTCCTTCTTCCCTCCCTCCTTCTTCCCTCCCTCCTTCTTCCCTCCTTCCTTCTTCCCTCCCTCCTTCTTCCCTTCTTCCTTTCCTTCCTTCTTCCCTCCCTCCTTTCTTTCCTTCCTTCCTCCCTCCTTTCTTTCCTTCCTTCCCTTCTCTCTCCTTCCTTCCTTTCCTTCCCTCCTTTCCTTCCTTCCTCCCTCCCTCCCTCCTTTCCTTCCTTCCTTCCTCCCTCCTTTCCTTCCTTCCTTCCTCCCTCCTTTCCTTAGGTGCAAATGACATAACTAGTAAGGCGTGTTTAAGGGGTTAATGACTTGGAGGATTTATGAATGTAGAGATTAATAATAAGTGAGAATATGAAGTTAAATCAAGTTAAATGTTAAATCTGCTGCTCTCAGAGACTTCTTCTAAAGAGGGTTTATACTTTCGCTGCCAAAAAATGTCAAATATGCTTCAAATATTTTGGTGAATCATTTAAAACTTTTTCAGTTCATCTCCACAGCTGTTAACGAGGTATATTTGCAATCCTCTTACATATTTTAGGAGTGACTGAAACCCAAAAAAACCCAAATGATCTCCTCTGATTTAACTGGTAAAGCTAAACTGAGCCAAAAATCAATACTGGCTAACTAACTCTCCCAGTATCCATGATGGGGAAGATGCTCGTATTGCTTTCCTCCATCTTTTCCATGCATCCATGTTTTATTGCGCAATCACACTTCAGAAACAGTTAGACTGGATTATTATAAGTTTCATTTGGAGCTTTTAAACAGTTAGAATATCCTATGAAAACCGAAAGTAAGTAAGACTTCCTCCCTTCTTTCTTTCCTCCGTCCCTCCTTCCTTGCCTTCCTTTCCTCCGTCCTTCCTTCCTCCCTCCTTGCTCCTTTCTTACTCCTTCCCTCCCTCCTTCCTTTCTTACTCCTTCCCTCCCTCCTTCCTTCTTCTCCGTCCTTCCTTCCTCCCTCCTTGCTCCTTTCTTACTCCTTCCCTCCCTCCTTCCTTCTTCCTCCCTCCCCTTCTACCTTTCCTTCCTTCTTCCTCCCTCCCCTTCTACCTTTCCTTCCTTCTTCCTCCCTCCCCTTCTACCTTTCCTTCCTTCTTCCTCCCTCCCCTTCTACCTTTCCTTCCTTCTTCCTCCCTCCCCTTCTTACCTTTTTCCTTCCTTCTTCCTCCCTCCCCTTCTACCTTTCCTTCCTTCTTCCCTCCCTCCCCTTCTACCTTTTTCCTTCCTTCTTCCTCCCTCCCCTTCTACCTTTTTCCTTCTTCCTCCCTCCCCTCCCTCCTTTCCTTCCTTCTCCCTCCCTCCCCTTCTACCATTCCTTCCCTTCTACCATTCCTTCCTTCTTCCTCCCTCCCTTCTACCATTCCTTCCTTCTCCCTCCCTCCCCTTCTACCATTCCTTCCTTCTCCCTCCCTCCCCTTCTACCATTCCTTCCTTCTCCCTCCCCTTCTACCTTTCCTTCTCTCCCTTCTCTCCACCCTCCCTTCCCCTCCTTTCCTTCCAAGCCAATTTAAGTTGTATTATTGGGCTGCTCACTCCTCTATTCTCTCTCTCTCTCTCTCTCTCTCTCGTCTTAGAGAACTGACTGAAACCTTCATTATCTGCTCTTCTTCTTCTTCATTAACAGTCTCACTGCTGTTATAAAAGCCTTTAATAATAATAGTTTTGTAATTGGAAGCAGATAAATTATTACAGCGAGGCTCAAAAGAACCTATTTGGACACCTCAATATGTGAAAACCATTTTTTTTTAAACCAGGTCTGACTGATATCATTCCCTCCTCTGGAAGCTGAAAGGCATTTACATCATTTTTGCCTCATACCCTCAACTAGTAGCTAAATATGACTTTCATAAATCTGCCCTTTTTTATCAATTCTTTTAAATTCATCATTACATCAGGATGCATTTACCTAACTTTGATATTCTAGTAGATCAATCATGAGGTAATAAACTCATTTAACCCTGCTGCTTAAAAAGGAGCCGTTTCCTTCTTTTAATGGATCCTGCACAACTATATTTCATTTATTAATTATTAATAGAATATTATTTATACAGTGTTTTATTTTTAACTGACAATTTGAATGTTATAATTATTGCATTAAAGTGTTTTAACTTGTGAAACAGTATTTAGGTTTGATAATTAAAGTGAAAGTGAACTCAGTGAGTCTTTAGACAGGCTCGGACCGATGGGAGATGATGAAGTAGTATATGGGAGGAATGTTTAACCCTCCTGTCATCCTCCCGGGTCAATTGACCCCGTCTTATTCTTCTTTCCTCCCTTCCATCTGTACTTCATGCATCCCCCTTTCCTTCCAACCTTCCTTCCTTCCTTCTTTACTCCCTCTCCTTTCCTCTATTCTTCTTTCCTACCTTTCTTCCTTCCTTCCCTCCCTTCTTCCTCTCTCCTTCCCTTCCTCCCTTCCTTCTTTACTCCCTCTCTCCTTCTTTACTCCCTCTCTCCTTCTCTTTTTCCTCTGTTCTTCTTTCCTACCTTTCTTCCTTCCTCCTTTCCTCCCTTCTTCCCTCCTTCCTTCCTTCTTCCCTCCTTCCTTCCTTCCTCCCTCCCTTTCCCCCCTCCTCCCTTCTTTCCTCCCTCCCTTTCCCCCTCCTCCCTTCTTTCCTTCCTTCCTCCCTTTCCCCCTCCTTGCATTTCCTCCCTTCCTCCCTCCTTTCCTTCTTCCCTTCCCTCCTCCCTCCCTTTCCTCCCCTCCCTCCCTTCCCCTTCCTTCCTCCCTCCTTTCCCCCTGCTTTCCTCCCCCCTTTCATTTCCCCGCTTCCTTCCTTCCTTGACTCGAGGACAACAGGAGGGTCTTCTCTGAGGCTGATGGAAATATTAAGAGTCTGATCCATTCATAGTCGTTCTTAAAAAGGAAACTACCTCTTTGTCTAAATATGAGGAATTAAAGGTTTCTTCCTTATTAGGATCTGAGATAGTGAAGACGTTAATCCTCTAGCAGAGAAATGTTAACCCTCCTGTTGTGCTCAGGTCAAGGAAGGAAGGAACGAAGGAAGGAATGAAGGAAGGGAGGGAGAAGGAAAGAAGAAAGGAAGGAAGGGAGGAAAAGAGGAAGGAAGGAAGGAAGGGAGGGAGGGGAGGAAAGAGGAAGTGAGAAAAAGGAAATGAGGAAGGAAGGAAGGAGGAAAAGAGGAAGACAGTAAGGAGAGGAAAGAAAGAAAGGAAGGAAGGAAGAAAAGAGGGAGGAAGGAAGGAAATGAGGAAGGAAGGAAGAAAAGAGGGAGGGAGGAAGGAAATGAGGGAGGAAGGAAGGAAGGAAAGAGGAAGGAAGGAAGTGAGAAAAAGGAAATGAGGAAGGAAGGAAGGAAGAAGGAAAGAGGAAGAAAGGAAGTGAGAAAAAGGAAATGAGGAAGGAAGGAGGAAAAGAGGAAGACAGTAAGGAGAGGAAAGATAGAAAGGAAGGAAGGAAGGAAGGAAGGAAGGAAGGAGGAAAAGAGGAAGGAAGTAAGGAGAGAAGGAAGGAAGTGAGGAACAGTCAAAGGAGATGGGGTCAATTTGACCCGGGAGCACAACAGGAGGGTTAAATATGCTTCACCTGCAGAGAGAGAGACTGAGACTTTATAAAGAAGACCAGAGAGACCCTAACCCTGTCTCAATGAAAAGACCAATATGTCCATCACTTCACTTTATATATTTATTTAATTATTTTATTTATATGTTAATTTTATTGTCATGACTGTGGCTCCTCCTATTATCATTATTTATTACTCATGATGTCCTGATACTGATCATTTTTAGTGTTTTTATTGGTTAGTTTTGGGGAGGGAGGGTCTTTCTTCTCTTTCCTTTCCTCCTATTATCTGTTTGTCCCGTGTTCTTGTTTCATTTAAATACATATCTTAACCCTCCTGTTGTCCTCAGGTCAAGGAAGGAAGGAAGGAAGGAAGGAAGGGAGGAAGGAAGGGAGGGAGGGAGGAAGGGTGAGGAAGGGAGGGAGGAAGGAAAGGTGGAAGGAAGGAAGGAAGGGAGGAAGGGTAAGGAGGGAGGGAGGAAGGGAAGGAGGAAGGAAGGTAGAATAGAAGGAAGGAGAGAAGGAAGGGAGGAATGAGGAAGGAAAGGAGTAAGGAGGGAGGGAGGAAAAGCGGAAGGAAGTAAGGAGAGAAGGAAGGAAGGAATGAGGAAGGAAAGGAGTAAGGGGGAGGGAGGAAAAGCGGAGGGAAGTAAGGAGAGCAGGAAGGAAGGGAGGAAGGGAAAGGTGTAAGGAGGGAGGGAGGAAAAGCGGAAGGAAGTAAGGAGAGCAGGAAGGAAGGGAGGAAGGAAGGAATGAGGAAGGAAAGGAGTATGGGGGGAGGGAGGAAAAGCGGAAGGAAGTAAGGAGAGAAGGAAGGAAGGAATGAGGAAGGAAAGGAGTAAGAGCGGAAGGAAGGAAGGAAAGGTGGAAGGAAGGAGGGAGGAAAAGCAGAAGGAAGTAAGGAAGGGAGGACGGAAAGGTGGAAGGGAGGAATGAAGGAAGGGAGGAAGGAAGGAAGGGAAGAAGGAACAGTCAAAAGAGATGGGGTCAATTTGACCCGGGAGGACGACAGGAAGGTTAATTTTTTTTTTTTTTTTTTTTTAATCTTTTAAATCAGTTGAACAGACCCAGAAATCCCACCAGGCTGAACTAGACTACTAAAACTCTGGATGTAATAATTATTAATATACTACCACCACTACTACTACTACTACTACTACTACTACTACTACTACTACTATTTAAAGATAACTTACCATGAATTCATCACCGGCTTCAAACTTTGACTCGATTTCCTTGCCGATGTCGTTTTCGGGAACACGCAGGTCCTCCCTGATGTCTCCGTTGTCGCTCATCAAGGACATGTAGCTCTCAGCGATGTTAACTAACTAGAGAGAGGAAGAGAAAGGAAAGAAAAGGAGAAAGATATTAACATTTATAAGAAGAGAGGAATGTGATATTTTATTAGTATTAGTTTTATTATTATACCATCATATTTTTTATTTTATATTAAATTCATGTTTTTATATTATTATTATTATTATTATTATTATTATATTATCATACCATTATATTTATATTTTTTATATTGTTATTACCATTATATTTTTTTATATTTTAAATTAAATTTATATTATTCATTTATTTATTATTATATATACCATTTTATATTTTTTTAAATTTTAAATAAAATTTATATTATTTATTTTTATTTTTATTATTATTATTATTATTATACAATGTTATATTTTTTTATATTTTATATTAAATGTATATTTTTTTAAATTATTATTATTATTATATTATCATATTTTTTTATATTATTATTATTATCATCACATCATATTTTTTTATATTTTATATTAAATTTATATTTTTATTATTTTTTATTATTTTTACCACCATCAGATTTTTTATATTAAATTTATATATTTTTTATATATTATTATATTACCATTATATTTATTATTTAAGTGTTTCAGGTTGTATTTGGTTCATATTTATTAGCTGTGAAGCAGAATTCAGCCTTAAATCTGTTAAACTACTTATTTAATAGTTTTTACTTCAATTAAAACCTTTATCAGATTAATTAGGCAGAAAATAGTGTTTAAAAAACTTAAGTTAATCCGCCTAATAGACCGATTCAGTATCTTACTTCTGTTTTATTTCTTATAATTTTTGTCTATTTCTTCTCAAACTTATAAAAGAAGCAAAAATATAAATCTCTCGTGTTTGTTCCCAGTTAACAAACGTTGAGCTGTTATGTGATGGATGGAGAGAAAGCGAGCGGCTGGGTGAGCGGCCGGCTGGCTTAGTGTCCGACGGGCTTAGCAGAGAATCTAGGACAGCAGATAGCGACTGACTCAACGCTGCAGGTACGACACAATGAGCCGAATATTACCCAGAAACCTTTGCAAACATCATCTCAGGACTTACGGAGCGTTACAGCAGCAGACACCCCGACCCTAACCCCCGACCCCGACCCCTAACCCCGAGATCTAAAAACACCTGCTTTTATAATCCTGAGCTGAGGTTTCTGGGGCTAAACGTTGAGAGAAAGTGAAACCCTTCATCATCATCATCATCATCATCATCACTCAACGCTGCGGCCATAATTACTGTCTTTATGAAACGTTTGTGGTGTTTTTCAGTCTTTGTGAAATCTGAAGCCGTGTTTGTGTTCGTGTCGGTTTGTTTTAGAGTCAAAAGGATTTTCAGTCTCTGCAAACTTCCTGTTCTCCTCCTCCTGGGTCAAACTGACCCGTCTGATTTTACTGCTCCTACCTTCTTTCCTCCCTCCCTCCTACCTTCCTACCTTTTCTTCCTTCTTTTGTTGGTCCGTCCTTCCCTCCTACCTTCCTTCTTTCCTCCCTCCCTCCCTCGTCGGTCCTTGCTTCCCTCTTTCCACCCTCCTACCTTCCTTCTTTCATGCCTCGCTCCTATCTGCCTTCCTTCTTTTGTCGGTCCTCCCTCCTACCTTCTTTCCTCCCTCCTTTTGTGGATCCTTCCTTCCTTCCTTCCTCCCTTCCCTCCTTCTTCCTCCCTTCCTATCCTCTCTCCCTCCCTCACTCCTTCCTTCCTCCCTTCCTATCCTCTCTCCCTCCCTCCCTCCCTCCCTCCCATCCTCTCTCCCTCCCTCCCTCCCTCCCATCCTCTCTCCCTCCCTTCCTATCCTCTCTCCCTCCCTCCCTTCCCTCCTATCCTCTCTCCTTCCTATCCTCCCTTCCTTTCCTCGAGGACAACAGGAGGGTTAAAAACAGAGCTTGAGCAAACATTAGTAGAGTATTAGAAGATCTTCTCTCTCTCTCCTCTCATTCTGATTCATTCTGCATATAATGGATGTTTGTGTGTTTTAGACGCTTCATTATAAAAATCAGTAGTAAAGAAAAAAAGTAGTAGTGGTGAAATCCAGACGAGCACGACTCATTTCTGAGCTTTAACATTAACTATAAGAAGAAGTCAGCTGACCCCATCAGGTGGTTGCGTAACTCATTATGCATGTATGTAAGCAATGTGAAGTCAATGATCTGCTTGTAATGGAGGCTAAACGTCGATTAAATGACACCAATTAGCCGAGGAAATGTGTGTCAGGTTACGTAATCTGAACCCTTCATGCCTCGAGGCCAAAATTAAAGTGAAAAATTAGCTTTTTCTTGCAGTTTAGATCAAATTTAAGACTTTAAAAACACTTTAAATTATTATTAAACTTCATATTTTTTACTTTTACGTGGACCTCTCGGTTTTGTATGTTCTCTTTAAAGCAGCAGTGACTCAATCTTTGTGTTCCTTGTTGTTAGGTGGGAGCCTAAAACACTCGAGACACTTTTTCCAGAAACCTTCCTGCAACCATCCACACACACACACACACACACACCACACACACACACACACACACACACACACACACACACAGGGGCCGATCTCTTTAGTTACGGCTTCCTGTGTCGGCCCAGCAGTCAACTCGTGTCTCCTCTCTAATGAGTTGCTCTCTGCTGTCACACTTGAGTGATAGAAATGTTCCAGAGATGTTTGGTGGTGGTTGGGTTTTTTTTTAGGGTGTGTCTGCAGGCGTTGCATTATAATACCTGGTAGTCTATCCTCTTAATGGAGGGAACATCCATGTTGTGGGTGGAGGGGCACATATCTTCATACTTCTTGTTGGTGAAGATGTCGATGCCAACCATGTTAACCTGAAGAGACACAAAAAAAAAAACATAGGATTTAATTCACAGGTCATAAAAAGTTACATTTAGTGAAGAAATATGGTTTAAAAACAGACTAAAAAGGTCAAACAGTGTAAATAAATTAACCTCATGACCTCACTGCAGACAGAAAGAGGTCACAGTGATAATTGACTCCAGCTGTGGAAGGTTTAAAAGATGTTTGTTCCACATTTAGATCTACTTCCTGCTCAAATTGGGCGTGCAGGAAAAACAAGAGGAAGCGGAAAAGACTTAAAAACTGTTAACTGATGTATGAGGGGGATTAGATATTTGATATATAAAGAAAGAAGCTCATAAATCAATTAATAGGTATGAAACTGGGAAGGGCTGAATCTTTTTATTTGTCTGTTTTTGTGTGATTCTCATAGAGGGCAAAGTACAACACACACACACACACACACACACACACACACACACAGAGAGGGGTGGAGGGGCGGAGTGGAGGCACCTTGGTGTTAAAGATAAGGAGACCACGCTACTAAAGCTGCAACTTGAGGCAGCTTGGACCAGACTGGTGTGAAACCTGAGCTCCTGAAGGCCTCAGCTGAGCCTCAGGTCTCTGGCAATGAGGCACATCTCTGACAAGTTTCTACTTTCCAAAATCCATTTAAGACTTACAGCTGCGTACTTTAACAGGAGGGGAGGGAGGAGGGAGGGAGAGGGGGGGAAGGGGCTATATCACCCCACTCTAAGGACACACTCTCTACCTTAGCATGTCCGTGTTTGCCGGTCTTGGAGGTGGACATCTCAACGATTTTGCAGGGGCGTCCCTTCAGCACCACGTATCCGTTCTTACGCAGAGCAGAGCACTGCATGGGGTAGGTGGCGGAGGCGCCAGACTCTCCGGTCGTGAAGTCAAGATCGGGATCTGCCATGGTGCGATGGGTCAGGGGTGCTAAAGGAGAGGAGAAGACAACCACGGATCAATAAGGGTTTAGAGATTATTAATTAGCTTAAATACTTTACTGATATCTGAATGTAAACTGCAGCTTTCCCATATTTCAGGTTTTATCTGGTAGATTTATTAACACTACAAAATAAAAGCATGGCAGCAGTATGGTATCATTGTGTTTAAAACCCTTCAAAAGTAGAATTTAAAAGGTTTAATTTTAGTTGAATTTATGAGATTAAGAAGAATCAGAGAGCTGTGGATGGTATTAATTTAGAGGTGGTTTAATTAGTATTGTTAACGCAGCTGTCTGACGAAGAGCAAGACTTTAAAAATCATGAAAACTGCCTAAAAAACACAAAGAGGGGGACAATGTGACTCATCTAAACCCTCCACAGTCAGGAGGAGGATTACAGGCTGGTTGCTAATAAGTCTGATTGTCCAGATTAATTCATAAAAATCAGTTAAACCCGAGCCCTAACTTCCCATCCTATCTTTTTGTCTCTAATGGGAACAACAGTCCTTTGAAAGTGACCCAGCATCGAGCCATCAGCTGTTTAACACACTGCAATGTAGTCAATGTATGTCCACTAATAGAGCAGCTTTTTCCCTCCGATAGGCACAAAAATATTGATCCTCTGATGCGATGCAGACGTCGACAGTTCTTCATCGATTTAAAAATGTCAGTCAAGTTTTTTTTTAAAAAGGTAGTCAGATGTTAAAAAAGGAATGAAAGAGGCAGCAGCTGGTTAGTTTACTGCAGCACGAGGCTCTTATCTCGTAGTTTATCTTAAAAAAAAGGCAACAGACCTGATAACTGAACATATGGGCAGCAGTTTAAAAGATTAAACAGGTAAGAATTAATCTGATTATTACACCAAATGTCTCTATAATGATCTTTAAAAGGTGTTTTTAGTTGTATTTAAAAGTATATTCACTGTCCTGCTGCCTTAAATACTCACTAAAGGCATCAGCTGTGTATTAATGTGTCATTATGAGTCAAGCTGGTGACACATATAAACACAACTTAAACATTAAAACCTTCCCATTTGACTTTAAAGGTTGAACAGGTGGGAACTTTTAATAGTGTAATAAGACTATTTAACATTTTTACTGAGTTAAAGTGGAATTTGAGGCCGTGTCAGCGACCTTTTCATCCTTTCTGGGGCCCCCACTAAAAAAACAGCCCAAACAAAAGCATTACTCACTAATTTGCAGAAGTAACTACAGTGCCAAGCTGTTTTAGTTAATTTGCTTTATTTTTTTAAAGGTTTTAAAGCTCTACAGGCAACAGACTGGAGGAGTTGTAGGTTTTCTTTAGGTCTCATGGGACTAGTTCTTCCAGAATATCTCCAGCCTTATTCTTTACTTTGACATTAAAGTTGTTTGCATAGTTGTCATGATCAAAAACTGGTCTTCAACTAGTTAAAAATGAGTGTGGATTAAAGTAAAAAGGATGTGTGACGATACTCAAACTCTGGACTAAACCTCTTCAGTTAGGTTCAACAGGTGGAAACTTTTACCTTTTATACATTTATACTAAATTAAACTGGGATTATTTGAGGTGCTGTCACCAACATATCTCTCTCTCAGGGACCCCAGAGAAAAATAAAAGCATCATGCACTAATTAGATAAAAAAGAAACTAAGCTGTTTAAGAAGTTATTTTAGCTCTACTGACTGACTAGAGGACATAAAGTTAGTTGAGGTCTCATGGGACCAGCTGTTCCAGATGATCAGCAAAACGAATCTTCAAACTAGTTAAAAATACAACTTAAGTTAAATTTAACAAGTGGAAACTTCAATGCTGTAATAAGACTACTCTACATGTTGTAATTTGCCTTCACTTGACGGTTAAACTGGAATTTGAGGCCCTGTCACTGGAAAACAGTCCCAAACAAAAGCATTATTCACTAGTTTGCAAAAAAAACTACAGTGTCAAGCTGTTCAAGAAGTTATTCAACCTGATTTCTTTGCTTTTTTAAACTCTACTAACAGACTAGGAGTCTTATTTAGCCTTATTTATAAAGTGTAGCTGTACAGACAGACTACAGGAGACATAATGTTAGTTTAGGACTAGTTGTTCCAGATCTTTAACTAGTTAAAAATGCAACTTATGTTAAGTTTAACAGGTGGAAACTAGACTATTCAACATGTTTTAATTAATTTGCCTGCGTTTTACTGAGAATTTGAGGCCCTGTCATATTGAAAAACAGTCCCAAACAAAAGCATTATTCACTAATTTGCAAAAAACTACAGTGCCAAGCTGATTAAGGAGTTGTTTTTTTAGGTCTACTGACAGACTACTGTGAGTTATAAAGTTAGTTTAGGTATCATGAGTCTATGTTGTTCCAGCTGATAAAATATACATATCTTTAACTAGTTAAAAATGCAACTTGTGTTAAGTTGAACAGGTGGAAACTATTCTATTTTACATGTTTTGTTTTGCCTGCATTTTACCGGGTTAACCAAGAATTTGAGGCCCTGTCACTAACTTCTCTCTCGGGACGTTTTTGCAGCTTTTCTGGAGCCAAAAAAAGAGAAAGAGCTGCTGCTGTGTTTAAGACTAACGCGAGATCTAGTGTGGAGAAAAAAAAGTGGCATCCTCATCCTCAATCATATTAACTCCTGATTAAATTAAACTCTCTCCTGAACACTGAAATAGTTGGTTTCTTTTAGAGGGAAAGAAAGAGAGAGAAAGGAGAGAAAAAAAAAATCTGACGTCGTCGCAGCGTGGACGCACTCACGCTAAAGTTACGTAGCTCAACACGAGGCTTTGCTCTCCGCTTTCTTTTCCTTTTATCAAAGCCTCTAACACACATTTAACATCCACATAAACCAACATTAACTATTAAAAACAACACCTCAAATACTACTCAAATAGCCACTTTTATCTTTCAGTGGAAATTTTATTTTTTTAAAGTATTATTATTATAAAAAAAGATGAAAGTAGAACAAGTTAGCCGGCCTGTAGTTTACAACATGACGGAAACACCCGAACATCACCGATTAACAACATTAGAATTAAACGATAGGTACCGTAATACTCGGATATATAGCTGAGCGGCGCATTTTTTTTTTACCGTAAATACTCGATTATAGAGCAGAGCGCACAAAGGGCGAGGACCGTTATCCGCTTGGCTTTAGCTGCTTCATGCTAAGCTAACGACGGCTAACTAACCCTCCATTCAGCTCCGTCCCAAAAAATATGGGAGAAGATTGACTCTCACGGACTCGGTGCTTCATTAACAAGTACACAGTCGTTACCGGGGTTGTTTAAAACCACCGGATGACACCTAACTAAGACATTATCGATGATAAATGGAGAACAACTCGAAGGCCTCACATCCCCGCATTTTCTTTATGATTCGAGGCCGGCCGCTAACACACCCGGCCCCTGCCAACCCCGTCTACGCCCGCCACGAAAGAAAAATATACCACAGCTTCTCGAAAACACTAGTAGTAGTAGTTTAGTACCTGAATCTGTGAGAAAAGATGAGTTATTAAACCGTTAAAGTGCTCCGTTTATCCCCCCAAGGCAGAAACACGCGCCATGCCACACTTACCTTCCAAGAAAAAGAGGACCGAGAGTGCGCATGCGCGGCCAACTTTACTGCAGCATCCGTAGAGGAAGAAGGGAGGAGGGAGTGGGGTGAAAGGGAGGGGGGGAGTTCACGTGTTCCGGTGGACGCCCGGTAGAAAGGGATGCCAGGTCTGAGCCAAACATGGCAACCCATTAGTAGAGCTGTGGTTCCCTAATACGGAGCAGCACCAACCACCAGGAGAGTCGTTAAGGCCCCAAACACAGAGCACAGATTTATTTTATATATAAGGATAGTGGTAAATAAGGATTGGGAAGATGAGCAATTCAAAAATATGTATAAAAAATAGTTATAAAAGCTGCATCAGGTTTGTTGAAATTATGCAAACATTAAAAGAATAAAAGCACTTCCTTATAAATCTTGAATCTCAGTAGCTATGCATACATATCTCAATCTAAAATAAAAATACAGCAAAAGAAAAACATAGGACCCCTAACCCTCCCAGCCCACCCGTACCCTGAAACACAACAATACACCAAAAACATGAAACATTTAACAGATTAAAACAACACCGACAAAAACACACACACACACACACACACACACACACACACACACACACAAATGACATTTTGTATTTTTGTTGGTTTTATATAATTTTAAATGACATTTGCACCATTTTTTTTAAAACCAAAAGTAATAAAATATCAAATGGTGTAGTCTTTTATCTACCTACAGTGTATTTAAGTGGACTTATACTAATAATTACTTCATTTTAAAACATCAAATGAAAATAATTAAGAAGAAAAAAGTATTTTTTACATTTAAACTTGAAAGCATTATCAATATCGAGCAGGACATATTGTAAAAACAACAATTTTTTCTAAATAAGTTTTGATTAACTATTTAAAATTTGTAGAAACCCCCCCAAAAAAACAAACAAACGTAATTGCATGGCAGAAATGGATTATATTTATTCCACATTTTTAGTCCACATTTATTTTCCTGTAAATATAAAACAGATTTTTTTATGAAGAAATTCTGGTTACACCAACTGACACTGGGTTACATCATGTCATTGGCCCATTAAAAGTCCCCCTCCTCTCAAAAATGTGTTTTTCTTTGTGTTTCTACAGTCGTGCTGGATGTTATACGTCTCTGTGTTGAATGATTCATGTGCAGAGTTTGGACACTTCACGGCTGCTGCTGTTATTGTTTTTGTTGAAGATTGAAAATCCCATTTTTAGGGGATGGGGTTTACGCAAAGCTGGATTAGGACTCCCTTAGGCCTCGGGCGCTGAAAGTCAGGCTAGTTGATATTTATTTATATTCCCACACACTCGTTCATACAAAGTCAAAGTCACTTTATTGTCAATTCTTACTACACATACAGTACAGGACATATAGCGGACTGAAATGATGTTTCTTTCTGACTCATGGTGAGACAGTGCAACTAAAAAGTACTGAAAAAATAAAAAAAACTTCTCAGAGCTTCAGGTACTAACAGTAAAAAAGGCAAAAAGACACATGACATATTTAAATCTATTTCCAAAGCAGTGATTCAGCTTGTCCATGTGAAGGAGCAGCAGATACTAACCACAGTGCTTTGTGCCTGTTAACCTATTATCACTTCGCTGCAGGCAGCAAGTCCACATGGGCCCCACATGGGTTAAATCCAGGCTACATAGCTGAGCAGGCTTGAACAGGGGAACGTGTGGAGGCTCCATATTGTTTCAGTGACTTGGGCCCCACATGTGAAGACCATGTGAGCCGGCTGAATGGGGTTTAAGCTCCATGCTGATGCCACTTCGACCCCATAGGAGCAAACATATGAGGCCTACATGGCAAACTTCACCCTGAGTCAGATTATATGGAGACTAAAAATACTCTGCTTGGAACAATATTGTGTCTGATCTGGTTTTGTCATGTAATAATTACCACATTATAATCCTTAAAGTCACGCCTCGTCCTTCTCTCTCATTATAAACTGAATAATCTATTAATATGGAAATATATTTCATGTCAGAAGTTTAACTGCTGGACACAAAGTTTATAATACCCTGCTGTAAAATGTAGAAGTTTATTTAAATGAAAATACTCCAGTGAAGTACACTCAGATCCTTTACTTCAGTAAAAGTACCAAAACAGCAAAGTAAAAATACTCAATTACAAGTAAAAGTACTGCAGTATTATAGTGATGTAGTATGCAGTATTACAGTAAAAGTACTGCAGTATTATAGTGATGTAGTATGCAGTATTACAGTAAAAGTACTGCAGTATTATAGTGATGTAGTATGCAGTATTACAATAAAAGTAGTGATATATTATTATATATGACATCATTAAATTATTAATAGTGAAGCATCAGTGTTAGAGCAGCATGTTACTGTTGTAGCTGCTGGAGGTGGAGCTACTTTATACTACTACACAGTTAGCTAGTTTATACTACTTTATATACAGTTAGCTAGTTTACACTACTTTATATACAGTTAGCTAGTTTACACTACTTTATATAGAGTTAGCTAGTTTATACTACTTTATATACAGTTAGCTAGTTTATACTACTTTATATACAGTTAGCTAGTTTACACTACTTTATATACAGTTAGCTAGTTTACACTACTTTATATACAGTTAGCTAGTTTATACTACTTTATATACAGTTAGCTAGTTTACACTATTTTATATACAGTTAGCTAGTTTATACTACTTTATATACAGTTAGCTAGTTTACACTATTTTATATACAGTTAGCTAGTTTATACTACTTTATATACAGTTAGCTAGTTTATACTACTTTATATACAGTTAGCTAGTTTACACTACTTTATATACAGTTAGCTAGTTTATGCTACTTTATATAGTTAGCTAGTTTATACTACTTTATATATAGTTAGCTAGTTTACACTACTTTATATACAGTTAGCTAGTTTATACTACTTTATATACGGTTAGCTAGTTTATACTACTTTATATACAGTTAGCTAGTTTACACTACTTTATATACAGTTAGCTAGTTTATACTACTTTATATACAGTTAGCTAGTTTACACTATTTTATATACAGTTAGCTAGTTTATACTACTTTATATACAGTTAGCTAGTTTACACTATTTTATATACAGTTAGCTAGTTTACACTACTTTATATACAGTTAGCTAGTTTATACTACTTTATATAGAGTTAGCTAGTTTAGTCCAGTGGTTCCCAACCTAGGGGTGGGGCCCCTCCAAAGGCTCAGCAGATAAATGTGAGGGCTGCTGAGATGATTAATGGGAAAGAAGAAAAAACTAAGTTCTGATACACAAATGTGTTTTCAGTTTTTTTGACTTTTTCTGTAATCTTTGATTTTTGCTGAAATATTGGATCATTTGAACATTTATTGAAATGAAAGCATGTGAGAAGTTTAGAGGGAAGAATCAGTATTTGGTGGAGCTGTTAACAACTCATAGACATCTGAAATGTGAGCTGACTACACACTGCTGACTGGTTTCATCTTTAACAATGTGTTGTATTTTAAAAGCTTGTTATATTATCCATTGAGTCAAATCTTCATGTGTAAAGGAACTAAAGCTGTCAAATAAATGTTATCAGATATAAAGAAACCAAATAATCTGTCAGTAACTTGTATATGTTTATAGATTAAGTCATCAATAGTATATCAGACTCTGTGGTTTTTCCTTTAATAACTGTAACAGTGAATAAAGACATCAGAGCGTGTTGCTGTACAAGGAGCCGACATTTATTGTAGAATTTTCCAACATCACAGATGCGTGTTACCAGATTTTGAGGTCGTCTTTTTTTTCTTTTTTTTTAATTTTCTGACTGATTCCAGTGATTCAGACAAGGTGAAAACATACACTCACATGCATGTCACACACCTGTGCTCACACCTGCCCACCTACACACACACACACACACACACACACACACACACACACACTCTGACAGCCGCACACACGTTCACAGTCTTGATACGTACAAAAATTGAAATACAAATACAAATAATACCACAATAAAAACATTGTTCATTTGTTTGTTGAGTTTTTTCTTTTTAGAAATCCTTATAGCTATGTTCTCTATTCTGTAGAAAGACAACTAAGCTTTTAATAAGTCAACATTATTTTTTTGTCTTTCTCTAAAATGATGAGTAAGATATCATCATAACGAAAATTTCTTACAGTATATATATATTTATATATATATCTTTTTTTTTTAATCTATGGTTTAAACCGTCGCTTTCACCTACCGGCTTCCTCTTTGCAGATCAGATGATGAACAATAAAAAGAAGATTAAGTAAAAAGATGAGCCAGTTTCCTTTCTTTGTGATCCCTTTCCCACCTTCACACACTCTCACTCTCTCTCACACACACACACACACACACACACGCACACACACACACACACACACACACACACACTCCCACCAGTGTTTACAGAGAAGAGTAAACCCTTAAAAAATAGAAAATATCATCCCATCCCTTCTTCCTGTTGACTCTATAGAAGCTGCTCCGGGTACGAGCGTCGATAAAATGCCTAAAATATTATAAATGCCATGAAAAAGAAGGAAGGTAGAATAATCCAGTGCATGATATAAACTCATCCAGCCTGGTGCTATAATAATTAGCATGTTGTAAATAAATTCACCAGTGTATTGCCTTAAAACTTACAATTCAACAGATTCAACTAAACAAAACTAAACATGTAGGCTATGTCATCATGCAACAAAAAAAAAGAAAAAGAAAAAAAGAAAAAAGCACATTTAAATCAACAGCGATGAACTACAGAGAAAAAGATTAAACTTTGTATTTAACCCCCCAAACAGTCTCTCGGCTCGTTGCTGCTTGGTCAAAAAACTACAGTACGGACAGATTTTTCAAAATAAAAGCATGATTGTTATTATTATATTTTTTTTCTCTTCAGTGTCTTCACCTGCTTTTTCCAAACTCTCCCATCTTTTTATTAACCTTAACATCAAAAGTGAGTATTTACAGGAGTGCAGTGCACACAGAACAGCAGGGACAGAAAAATAGAAACAAGAAGAAAAAAGAGCAGCAAAGAAAGAAAGAAAAAAAAAAAAGAAGTAAAAACTCCTACTTCTAAAACGCCAAACTACTTCTTCTTCTTCTTCTTCTGCTTGTGTGAAACTTTTTGTGAGAAGTTCTTTTTATTTATTTTTTTTGATTATTGTGTTGTTGCAGAAATAATACAATATCTACACACTTCCTGTTTTCTCTTCTTCCGCTAAAAGAAAGAGAAGAGAAGAGAAGACACTCGTATACAGCACACAGCGAGCCTCAGCAGCTGTGCAGCATCCGCGTTAAAAAAGTCTCATTTCTCCCGTTTGTCTTTATTTTTGGTCCTTTTTTTTTTTTTTTTTTTTTGATCCTTAAAAGAGGGGAAAAGACTCGGAGGGTGTTTCAGCAGCAGTACTCTGAATAAACGAGTGTTCACACTGTGAGCTTTTATTTTTATCTTTATTATTTTAAATCTATTTATTTTTTAACAGAGGTCAGATTTCAACATCTTTTTGCTACGAGATGTCGTGAAGATGAACCTCCAGAATCAAACCAGTTATAAAATAAGATGATGATGTGTTATATTTATTATTTTAATCCAACATTTGGCTTCATAAAGATCTCCATCCACACTAAAAAGCTGGAATATTAAGAAAGTTTCGTCATTTGTGCATCTTTTTAGCAGCTAAACTCCGTAACTGTCCCTTTAATTCATCTTAATTTAAATGTAAAGTTTCCCTTTTCACTAGTGTTGGGTATAGTTGCACCAGTAAAACTCCCACCAGCACCATTAGATACCCATCGTGTGAAGGAAAGCATCCACTCCTCCACATCTAAATGATTTCAGATGATTCATATTTATTAATTAAAGAGCTCTTGCATTGATTGGATGTGAGCGAGTCCATACAACTGTAATAGTCATATTTTCCAGCTCTGGGTGCAAAAAGGATGGATTGCAGGTGCTTCCATACTACTTGGTATTGATTTATTTCCACCTTAAAAGACATCAAGTACTCATACCCAGCCCTACTTTTCATAGTCAGCTGGAATTTTTGGATCATTTTTTGAGCTTTGAGTTTCCAGGTGAGACAAAAAATCAGCCTTTGAGAGGATTTAAGGCCCAAAAGTGAAGGAGAGAATTTAGCTGGCTCACTGTGGATGAACTCTCAGAGGTTTTGGTTTAAAGCCAGCTGATAATACCGCCTTAAATCAGAGTAGAAGTAAGTAGTAGTGGTGAGGTTGGCTTTAACATTAGGAGATGGTTAGGAGAGTGAAACTAGTCCAGAAGCACATTGCAGTGATTAAAAGCTTCTTTGCAACTTTATTTTTTATTATTAACATCTACACAAGTGTTGCATCCAAGTTTTTAAAAAGTTTTTTTTCCCTCTTCGGATGCTACTTTGACCCCCGGCTGTGTTTTCTGACTAGAACCGGTCAGAATAATCGAGTAGCAACAGACTGACGGACCGAGCTGCTCTCAGTGTGAACACTCTGTAAGGAAATCACCGCTGTGCTACAGAGAACCGTTCAGTCTAACCAGGAAGTCCAAGAAGGCTACTCGGCGTGATGTCGGCGTCCTTTCAAAGTCAAACGAAGGCGGAGGCGTCGTCCACCCGAACCTGGCCGGCACCCGAAGGCTCCGTGTGGGGGGAGGAGAGGTGAGGGGGAGGGGGTGGGGGTGAGTCTGTGCCCTCGTGGCTGGATGGAGGGAAGCTACTGTAGGTGGGTGATTTTTTACTCCTCCAATCCTCCAGCTGATGATTTCCTCGGCGGTCCACTGCACTTCAAACACTCACACACTCGTACACACACACACACACACACACCGTCCTCCCGTCATCCCTCGCTCCCTCTCTCCTGGTGGTGGGAGACGCTCAGAGTGAAAGAGGAGGAGAGTTGTGGAGGGTTACCAGTTCATCATGGAGCTTCTGTTGAGGGTCATGAAGAAGACTTGGCTGCTGCCTCCAGAACGCACCGAGGCGAAGAAAACCTGCAGGACACACACGTGAAAAAGTTTGAATGCATATTTGTGTGTGTGTGTGTGTGTATGTGTGTGTGTGTGTACTTGTATTACTAACATTGTGGGGACTCGCCTCTCTTTAGG
>JAJDFG010001179.1:0-20000 GCA_021039105.1 Scomber colias | reverse complement strand
CAGTAAATAGTCAATAAAACAGCATATCAACTAGTTTGGCATGATCTTACATTATAACTTTTATATTAAATAAAGTAAGTAAGGGTAAGTACAGAAGTACGTGAGTTGAGACGCAGCTGTAACATTTCACAGTTAACAGTCATGGAAACAAAAACACAGCAGACAAAACAACACAAGCATTTCCCCCCCAAATACTCTGTGTGTGTGTGTGTGTGTGTGTGTGTGTGTGTGTGTGTAGGTTATGATGGAGAGGAGAGCGGAGGAGGTGGCACTCAAACGTAGAGGGACGTGTGTTGTCAGATCATGCAGCTGATGAATGATCAACACGTAAAAACTAAAGAAGTTTTTTGGGGTTTTTGCTCCTTTGGTGATTTGGTGAGAACAAATCATCATTTACAGTTTTAAACGCTCCAAACTAACACTTAGCACGGTGTGTTGAGTGATTCAAGAAGGGTTTAATTCATGACAGTTTAATTGTTATTCTGTATTTAATCCAGATCAGCAAAGAGGAAGATTTCAAACTGATCGGTTCAATAGTTCAGTTCAGCTCAAAACTTCCAACACCTGCAAATATCCTTTAGAGAGGTTTGTCTCTGTTTACTATACAGAGATGCTGGAGCTTTGTTCTCTGTTATAATGTGATATAAACTCATAATGTTCAGATGTGAGCTCACACACTGAGTCTCTGCTTCAACGTGAGCTGCTGTCGGTCGGCTCAGTTTGAACATCACATCAACTAGAGTCTGAAATACTTCTGATCATCACTCTGAATCATTTCTCTCTACGACTTAAGCAGTAACAGCTCATCAGTATCTATTTTCATTAGCTGCAGACAGCTAGAGCATTATCATTATAGTTATCGTTATTATTATAGTTATCGTTATAGTTATCGTAACAGTTACAGTTATCGTTATAGTTATCGTAACAGTTACAGTTATCGTTATAGTTATCGTAACAGTTACAGTTATCGTTATAGTTATCGTAACAGTTACAGTTATCGTTATAGTTATCGTTATTATTATAGTTATCGTTATTATTATAGTTATCGTTATAGTTATCGTAACAGTTACAGTTATCGTTATAGTTATCGTTACAGTTATCGTTACAATTATCGTTATAGTTATCGTTATAGTTATCGTTACAATTATCGTTATAGTTATCGTAACAGTTACAGTTATCGTTATAGTTATCGTTATTATTATAGTTATCGTTATAGTTATCGTAACAGTTACAGTTATCGTTATAGTTATCGTTATCATTATTGTTATCGTTACAGTTATCGTTACAATTATCGTTATAGTTATTGTTATAGTTATCGTTACAGTTATCGTTATAGTTGTCGTAATAGTTATCGTTATAGTTACAGTTATCATGAACTTTATAGTTATCGTTATAGTTGTCGTAATAGTTATAGTTATACTCATCATTATCATAACAGTTATCGTTATAGTTGTCGTAATAGTTATAGTTATACTCATCATTATCATAACAGTTATCGTTATAGTTATCGTTATAGTTGTCGTAATAGTTATCGTTATACTCATCATTATCATAATAGTTATCGTTATAGTTATCATTATCATTATCAGTATTGTTATCGTAATAGTTATCGTAATAGCTATCATTATTGTAATCTTTATAGTTATCGTAATAGTTATGGTTACAATTATAGTTATCGTAATAGTTATCGTAATAGTTATAATTATTGTTATCGTTATAGTTATCGTAATAGTTATCGCAATAGTTGTCGATATAGTTATCGTTATAGTTATCGTTATAGTTATCATTATTGTTATCGTTATTGTTACAGTTATCGTTATTATAATTATCGCTACAGTTATCATTAACGTTACAGTTATCGTTATAGTTATCGTAATAGTTATCGTTACCGTAATAGTTATCGTTATTGTTATAGTTATCGTTATAGTTATCGTAATCGTTATCGTAATAGTTATCGTTATAGTTATCGTAATAGTTATCGTTATAGTTATCGTTATAGTTATCGTTATTGTTATAGTTATTGTTTTAGTTATTGTAATCGTTATCGCTATAGTTATCGTTATTGTTATAGTTATCGTAATCGTTATCGTTAGTGCAAACAGCCCTTAATTAAAGATAATAACACTCAGAGCAGATTCTCTTTAGGTGACATCACTCAACAGACTTTGTCAAAGTGTCGGCACGGAGCGATCAGTGGAGGATTTTGGCGTTGATGTGTCCTCGTTACAGTTATATTCAAACTCCCAAAAACCAAACAGCAGGTGTGTTCCTCCTTTAAGCAGGTAAAAACCAGGTGAGACTACAGTGAGGTGGCGTCTTGATTAAAGGTGTAACTGAAAGTAAAAAGGCGGGAAGAAAGAGAGAGGAAGGAGTGCTGCTTTGAGCGCAGGAGGAGGAGGAGGAGGAGGAGGAGGAGGAGGAGGAGGTGTGGTGGGGGTGAAAGATGATCTGCTGAGACCGCTTATAGGAGGTCAGAGGTCAGGGAGAAGCGAGCTGATTGGTTGACGTACCGACGGAGGTGGGCATCTCGCCCCACTGCAGCACCACGTCTTTGGTGATGCGTCCATAGGTGTTGACGTAGACGCCCTCGTCCTCGTAGCACAGCAGCATCTCCATGCCGTCCGTCTTGGGCAGAACAACGATGGCGTGCGGGGTCACCTGACCCTGAATCTGCCGGGGCGACACACGGGAGGGGGTTGGAGGGGGGGTGGGGGCAGTGGAGGGGGGAGGGGGGGTTAGGAGCTGCCTTTAGCCTACAGTAGGCCTGGAGCAACCCCTCATCCCCGCCCCCCCCCCCAAAAAAAAACCTCCCACACCCTCCCCACCCTGAGAGAGAAACTGCTGCAACAATAGAGTCCCCCCGCTCCTCAGCCACGCAATCGCCATGGAAACAGACATGAGCACAGTGTGATTCATGACTGCCAAGAGCAAAGTGAGGCGGTTGCCGTGGTAACCGTCTCCTTCCTCCCCATCCGTCTCGGACTGTAACCAGACCGGGGGTTAGAGGAGGACACTGGCTCATACGCTACATCACTCGTTCATCCACCTGTTAATTCAGCCTATTCATGCATTCATTCATTCACTCGTTCATCCATTCACTCCATCATTCATGAATTTTTCATTCATCCACTCCATCACTCACTCATTAATTCACTCACTCATTAATTTATCATCCTTAAACCTGTTAATTCAGCCAATTCATTCATTCACTCAATCACTCGTTAATTCAACCCATCCACTCATTAATGTACTAACTCATTTATTCATTCATTCACTTCATCACCAATTTAGTCATTCATTAACTTACCCATTACCTCTCTCCCTCCCTCACTCCCTCATTCCCTCATTCATATGGTGACTAACTCATTTATTCATTCACTGACTGACCCACTCCTTTGCTCGTACAATCCCTCATTTATTCATTCATTCACTCATTATCTCAACCATTCATTCATTCATTCACTCACTCACTCAGTCATAAACTTACTCACCTATTTCTGTTGATCAGATTAAATCACTGACTCGTTCACTCACTCACTAATTTATATAACCAAAGTCACTCAGTCATTTGTTCATTCCTTCATTATCTTTCTCACCCATTTATTCACTCCCTCATTTATTCATTCACTCACAAATTAACTGTCTCATCACTCACTCATTCTTTAACTCATCAATTCATTCCCTCATTTACTGTCACTCACTCATTCATTTACTCTATTTCACATTCACTCGTTCATTAAACAGACAGTTTAATCTTAAAAACAATTAAAAACAAACATGCAGTTAATAATTAATAATTAATAATTGATCATTAATTAGCTCTGATGCAGTTAATCGTGGAGTGACGTCATCATCCTCGCTCTCTTACATGTGAGGGGATGTAGATGTCGTACGGATTCCCAGAGTCCACGTCGATCACATGGAAGCCAGCGTTGGAGCCGTAGATGACCTTTAACCTCTGCCCCTCCTCCACAGTCAGGTCCACCAGCAGGGGGCGATGCTGCAGGTCAGTGAACGACTGACGGAGACACCGAAAGAAAAAGAGAAAAAAAATCTTGTTATTAAAAGGAAAAATATGTGAATTGGGTACCACAGTCGAAATTCAACATACTGGAGAGAGTTACAGTTTGTTTGCTTGTTTCCATGGCGACAGCACACTGTGTTTGCCCATGGATGTATAATAAGAGCTGGATGTGGCGCCACCACTTCAGAAATGGTCACTCGCGGTACTGCAGCTAACGAAACAATGATTTCCCCCACAGAGCACCATTATAAAAGAGACGCCTCGAACTGCAGACGAGATCAATTATGAGTCTTTATGTTCTGAACTTTTGATCCATGGAGGTTTTATACATTTGTAAAACTTTCCTCAAGCCGTGAACTGCATAACGTAGAAGTAACCCTGGAAGCTAGAAACGTATTTTGGCGGTAAATGGTAAATGGACTGTACTTATATAGCGCCTTTCTAGTCTTTACAACCACTGAAAGCGCTTTACATTACATCTCATTCATACACATTCATACACTGATGGCAGGGGCTACCACGCAGGGTGCCAACCTGCTCATCAGGAGGAAGTTAACCATTCATACACCGTTGGGGTTAAGTGTCTTGCCCAAGGACACATCGACATCTGGACTGGAGGAGCCGGGAATCGAACCACCAATCTTCCAATTGGAGGCCGCTCTACCTCCTGAGCCACAACCGCCCCCATGCTCCAGCCGAGTGATTCTTATAGAACTGAATGTAATGTTCAGTATCTGGCTCTTATTATACATTCAAGGTGTTTTTGTATTATAGTTTCATATCTGGCAACCTGGAGTGACGAAATGGGCGTCAACCTGAGCTCACAGAAATAAGTGAAATGACCATGACCACTTAACACTGCATTACATGGTGGTGGTACATAATGTGTTAAAATGATGAGTCAGCACCACGATCAGGTTGATGTTCTGCTCCATAATGTAAATTTCAAAAGGAGAACACACTGACTGTAGTATTATAATTTCACAGGCCAGTATTTAAATTTAGTATGTTTCCTTCATCTCTGATAACATTTAATGGTTTCAACGACGATATTTTATTAAAAAGCACTTTTCTCAGAGCTTCACACAGGGCATCAAATTAAACAAAGCAGAAATAAAACAAGAAAATCATAAAACAGGTACTTTAAATCTGAGTACAGTGCAATATAGACAATCAATGAAAATGAACAGATTCTATAAAACCTGAGAATGGAGCGATCAGAGCAGTTGATAAAACTAATGACAGTGTCACCAGCAAAAGGGAAACCAGTGGGATTCATATGATCCCTCACAAATCTATGAAAACCTATGAAAATCAGTACTCCAGGCAGTTAATAAATAAGATCAAATGAAATCTTCAAAGTCACTGAACCAACTGATCTGACTTCCTCTGGCAGCTCCAGTCAGAATTTTTTATCTAAATTTGGCCTTAAAATTGTTCAAAAGATCCAAAAACAGCGACACACCTACACACACATTTACTCCCATCAACGGGCAGAAAGAGACGAGTGCACAGAGAAACACGACGGTCATGAATCTCATTAAATCACATCTTGAGTCACAGAACTATGAATCAGGAGCACTGTGATTGGTCCCCTGCAGGTTTTTTAAGGATAAGGGTATTTTTAGTGTCAATAAAACTCATGTTTAGAGTCAAACCAACAATGACCTGATCTACTAATGAGTACTGTGTGTGAATCCAAAGCCTGATATGTTATTCCTCTGTGCTGCAGACCTCGTTGGTTTAACTCTTGGTTTCCATTTCTGAACAAACTAATTAGACCAAACTCTTTTTATGTCAAATGTTGGTTTTATTTGTCTGTCATTGGTTTTCTCTCTAAAGCTGCATCCTCCACAAACTACTTTAAACTCTGATATTGCACTATAATGCTAATATTTATTTATCATTGTGTTTTTCATATCCATCACTGCGCTGCTACAGGCCTCTTCTAACAGGTCTCCATAATTACGTATTTAGCCCATATTTAATATTTAATATTTAATGACTCATACTTGCACTGTCTTGCCTTATTTTTTGCACTCTTATCCAGGCGGGGAGTTCTGGTCCTCTGAAATGAGGCCAACGTGGATGTAACTTAGAGCTGCATTCTATCAAAAGGCCACCAGGGGGCGACCGTCTCTATACAAGTCAATGGAGAATTCACCAACTTCTCACTTGATTTCTAACCTCAGTAAACGTTTTCAAAATGTGTTGATGGTCTCAATCGCTAGTTTAAAGCCTTCTTCAATGCAGTATGATGTTCATTTGTGACATTTTGGCCTCCCTGATTTTATATTTGACGATAAAGCAGGGTATGCATTAGGGCGTGGCTACGTCCTGATTGACAGGTTGATTGACCAATGTCCTCGAGATCCAGCCCTCGTAACCATAGCAACCTCCCCACTCCGCCCATGGCCCCGCCTTATGCCCATATTAGTAGAATCTGTGTTTTTTATTTTTCCCAGCATGCACCTGAAATTTTCAAGATGGAAAGATTAGAAACTATTGGCTTCTGAGCAGCAGTCCACAAACCAATGGGTGACGGATGTTAGTCCATTTCTTTTATACAGTCTATGCTCTTATCACACAACCTCATCTATCTATCTATCTATCTATCTATCTATCTATCTATCTATCCAGCCCGACACTCCTCACCTTGAAGGCCATGAACTTGTGGTACGGTTTCGGAGCCCAGGCGTAGATCTCAACGGCATTCTTCAGAGCGATCACCAAGAATTTAATCCTCTCATACTTCACTGCAGGAGGAGAAAACAAACACATTTATCCTGGTTATCTGGTGACCTTTAACACACTGGTGGAGAGTAAATAAGTACATTTTTATACTTCGACTTCACTCCTTTGTAGAGCTTAAGTTTTTCGTACCGACTTTGTAGTGCACGCAACCCTCCAGCTCTCCGACTGTGATCCAACCTTGTTTCTTCTCCACTTCGGGGTCATTGTGTAATATCCTGTTCCTCAGCCAGGACAGGTAGTAGACACGCAGCTTGTTCTTCTTCCCTGGTTTTTAGAAAGTAGAAAAGTTATATATATACTATTAATGATGAGGTTTTTTGCATCAGTATGAAGAGCTGCCTCTCAATCATCAGCAGAACCTTCAGATCGATCTGTGGATTTAAAGGAAGCAATAAAATGAACAAGAAATAAAGTGAAACCTGTCAAAAATAGAAACATCTTTGACATCTTGTTTTGTTTTCTATTTGAACTCCAAACCAGTGGGTGGCACTTCAACATTGACCAAGAGAAACAGGAAATATTGGCAACTATAATGGTGAAAAACGCCATCAAGCAGAAACAGGTAGTGAACACAACACTGACATCTCATCAGCTTCTAAGCAGTTATGTTGAAACAGCTGTTTTATTTCCACATCCAGCAGTTACTGATCAGCATTATTATTCATTAGGAGTCGTGTTTCTGTCCAATATTCTCTCTTTTTTAGCTCTGTTTTTTACTCTCTACCAACTCCTGAAATGAGGCCAACACGGAAGTAACTTAGAACTGCATTATATCAAAAGGCCACCAGGGGGCGACCGTCTCTATTCACCAACTTCTCACTTGATTTCTAACCTCAGTAAACGTTTTCAAAATGTGTTTATGGTCTCAATCGCTAGTTTAAAGCCTTCTTCAATGCAGTATGATGTTCATTTGGGACATTTTGGCCTCCCTGATTTTATATTTGACGATAAAGCAGGGTATGCATTAGGGCGTGGCTACGTCCTGATTGACAGGTTGATTGACCAATGTCCTAGAGATCCAGCCCTCGTAACCATAGCAACCTCCCGGCTCCGCCCATGGCTTCGCCTCATGCCCATATAAGTAGAATCCGGAAGGGAGGAAGGAAGGAACAGTCAAAACAGACGGGGTCAATTTGAAAAAAAAAATAGTCAAACCAACCTGAGATGGTGACGAGGACATTGAGTCCCTCCAGAACGTCCATCTGTTGGAAGCGCCGTCGATTTATCAGGTTGTAAACTTTTCCCTGACCGCTTCTGTCCAGCAGCATCAGGCCGTTCTCTGTTCCCACCAGCAAGTTCACTCCTGCACACACACACACACACACACACACACACACACACACACACACACACACACACACACACACACACACACACACACACACACACACACAGACGTCTAGTTGTTACTACCTGAGAGACTGAAGGTTATTATTATTATGATGATGATGATGATGATGATGATGATGAGTGATGAGTGTTTCGGGGGGTGGGTCTCACCCCACAGAGCTGCACACAGGATCTCAGAATTGAAGCGTTTCTTGTATTTGCGGATCTCGGGCGTGTCGCTGTGCGGTCGGATGTTAGTCGGGTTCACGTTCACCACGGAGATCTTTCGAGCCTCGTTGAGCCGCGCCTGCTCCTGCTCGTGTTTCAGCAGCTCGTCAGCAAACAGCGCTGCAACACACACACACACACACACAACATGAAGAATCTGTTCATATAAATCCAGACTTTAGGGTTAATATGTCACATTTTAACTTAATTATATTTCTAATTTAACCCTTTTAATCATGTTTAAATGATTGATGATCTTTATGTTGCCATGTGTTGCTTTTATATCCTGACTTGATGCATTTTGGCAGGCGAAATGAGGAGTTTCTGATCAATAGAATAATCAAAACCTCTAAAGTTTCTGCACAAAGCAACCTCTTCTGTTCTGTTTTATTCACAAAAAGAAGAATTTCACTCTATGATAAACCTCTTGGAGCTCTGCTGTCGGGAAAAAGGCAGATGAAACAAATTTAGCAGCGTAGTCGAACGAGAGGAGGAGAAAATATTTCTGCAGCTGTCAAAACACGTTCGTATCTTAGTGGTGATTTGACTTGAAGGAGGCAGTCGAGGAGACGGACTAGAGGAAGTTATATATACACACACATATATATATATATATAGTGTGAGTGCAGCTGAGGACAATAACCTGAACAACATGTTGCATAAAGAGAATCAAGTGTGCGATCATTATTTAAATAATGACCACACACTTTAAGTAATGTCCTTGTTGTAGCTGTCATTACTATTATTAGAATAATAAAATTAATTGCTTTTTCAGGCCACTAGAGGGCTCTAGTTCGTTTTCTGGTGACAGTCAGCGTGCAGGAGGAAATATGCAGTTAAAAAAAGGAAATGAATTGTAATGAAATATATCGCAGCAATATATTTAAAATCGTAATAATATCGCATCGTGACACAAGTATCAAGATAATATCGTGTCGTGGAGCTTCTGGTGATTCCCACCTCTATGATCAGTTTTGAGCATTTTCAATCACTTGACTTGTTTCATTTCATCACTGTTTAGCTTTTAATATTATTTAATGAAGCAGGATGAAGTTTGTTAATCTTCTTAATGATCTTAACCCCCCTCTCAGTCTGTTAGGGCTTAAAGTGCCCTCTTGGGAGCCAGAACGGATGCTAAACTGCCCTCTTGGGTGGCAAAAACACACACTAAGTGCCCTCTTCAGTGGCGAGAACGTGTTGTATGTGCCCTTTATTTTATTTTCGCCCCTGCCCTTCAAGAAGTCTGTGCACGCCGCTGGTTCGGGGTCCTGATGAAAGACGTACCTGAGGCAGAGATGTTATCGTCATCATCAGTCGGTGAAGTCCCATAAACTCTCGGATCAACAAAGGGTGTGAAGGAAGATTTGGATCCGCTGCTGCTCCCCATCCCGTACTGTCAATCACACAGAGACACAGAGACACACAGAGAGGAGAGGGCAGAGTCCGTCAGGTGTTTCATTGATGGTTTAAAGTTTTTAGGGAAGGTTTGAACCACAGCGAGGGAACGGCAGCTGCGTCAAAGAAAAGTGTTTCTGATAAAATAAAGGAAACACGTGATGAGTTCAGCGTCATCATGAAGCTCTAAAACAACTTTAAAGCTCTACATGAGTCTGTTCCTGTCATAAAAGGTTTCTCCCTTCCTTCCTTCCTTCCTTTCTCCCTCCTTTCCTTCCTTCTTCCTCCCTCCCTCCCTCCTTCTTTCCTCCCCATTACCTCCCTTCCTTCCTTCCTTCCTCCTTCTCTCCTTCTTTCCTCCCCATTACCTCCCTTCCTTCCGTCCTTCCTTCCTTCCTTCTTTCCTCCCTCCTTTCCTTCCTTCTTCCTCCCCCCTTCCTTCCTCCCTCCCTCCCTCCCTCCTTCTTTCCTCCCCATTACCTCCCTTCCTTCCTGCCTCCCTCCTTCTCTCCTTCTTTCCTCCCCATTACCTCCCTTCCTTCCTTCTTCCTTCCTCCTTTCTTTCCTTCCTTCCTTCCTTCCTTCCTACCTCCCTCCCTCCCTCCCTGCTTTTCTTCTATCACTTATTTCATCACTTTGTGTGAGACGATCTTCAGAAACACATTGTTAAACTCTCCGTGCTTCCTTTATCTCGATCAGCTGCCTGTATCAGGTGCTTTCTGGATCAGAGGCTGGAGAGAACTGAGAGAGAGGGAGGGACAGAAGGAAAGAAAGAAAGAGAGAAAGAGAGGGGGATCATACGAGTGGAGGAAGGAGGAGAGGAAGTCCACATTGTTCCATCTGTGGGGGGTGGAGGAGGGGACGACATGGCAGCAAAAGCAGGACGGAGCTCATCAGGACAGGGCAGGAAATTAAAGGCCACATGATGTCGTTTTTATGTTTCTGAAGCTTTGAAACTTCATTTCCCAGAATCCCCTGCTGCTCTGTGATGAAGGTCAAAACAAGATGAACCAGAACGGCAACGGACAGAAATGAGCCTGATGATACATTTCTTAATAATTAAATCCTGAGATGATGTCATTAAATGTTTTATGATATTCAGTTTATATTTGATGAAAGGAAAAGAAACAGCAGCTCATTATTACGTTTGAGAAGCTGCAACTATTAGATGTTTATTTGCTTACTTGAAAAATGACTTTCCCAATGAATTAATCATCAAAACACTAAACTTCCTGTTGACTGACAGCTTTTCATCATTTCTTGTTTTATCCATTTGTAAAATAAATATATTCAACTTTTGGGGGTTGTCGCTTCACAAATGAGAGAGAGAGAGTTAGTGTCAATATAAATGTTTTTAATTCTATATATTATCTCTATTTCACAGTTTTGACTATTATTATTTTAACTGTTTTATAGTTTGATTTTATAGTTTTATTATTTTAATTGCTTGTTTTACTTTTTTAAAATTTTGCTCTTTCTATGTTTTACTTGATTTTAAGGAAATCACTTTGTAACATTATTTTAAAAAGTGATATATAAATAAAGTTATTATTATTATCATTATTTTTAAAACCCTTTTTTCCCCCTTGGCTTTCAACCGTGCATGAGACTCTGCTCCTGTTTTAGTGTTTTATGGTTTGTTTTATTGTTCTTAATTTCTTTTAAAAACAAACTATTATTTTAGTATTTATTTCCTGTTAATTGTTTTATGTTCCTGTGTTGTTTTATCTATTTATGTACAGCACTCTGTTTCAGCTGTGGTTGTTTTAACCCTTAAACAGACAACGTGCACCAGGAGATACAGACTCTTTAACCTTTGTGTTGTCCTCCCGGGTCCTTCCTCTGTCCTTCCTTCCTTCCTTCCTTCCTTCATCTGTCCTTCCTTCCTTCCTTCATCTGTCCTTCCTTCCTTCCTTCCTTCCTCTGTCCTTCCTTCCTTCCTTCATCTGTCCTTCCTTCCTTCCTTCCTCTGTCCTTCCTTCCTTCCTTCATCTGTCCTTCCTTCCTTCCTTCCGTCCTTCCTCAGATCTAAGTTCAGCTGTTAGGGTAAATGTTCCCTCCTTCTGTCCTTTCTTCCTTCCTTCATCTGTCCTTCCTTTCTTCCTTCATTCATCTGTCCTTCCTTCCTTTCTTCCTTCCTTCATCTGTCCTTCCTTTCTTCCCTCCTTCCTTTCCTTCCTTCTTCCTCCCTCCTTCCTTTCCTTCCTTCTTCCTCCCTTCCTTCTCTTCCTCCCTCCTTTCCTTCCTTCTTCCCTCCTTTCCTTCCTCCTTCCTTCCTTCCCTTCCTTCCCTCCTTCCTTCCTTCCCTCCTTCCTTCCCTCCTTACTTTAGGTGCAAATGACATAGCTAGTAAGGCCTGTTTAAGGGTTAAAGTGCTTTATAAATAAAGTTGAAGTTGAATTATTATTGTTAACTACTACTATAAAGCTCTTTGTGTGACATTATTAAGGATTAGAAGTACTATTGATTGATTGATGATCTTTCATAGCGGTGGTCTCTTTATCACAGTGTGTTTCAGCTTTAAGCATTTTCAATCAAAGACTTTTACTTTTAGACTTTTAACATTATTTAATGAAGCAGAATTATGTTTATTATTGTTGTTTATTGAGACTAGAAGCCTGAAAACGAAGCTGATGAGAAAACTAGGCAGAAAATGTGGCTTAAAAAAACCCCAAAAATCTACGAGCTGAAAGGAAAGAGGATAGAAAGTGTTTACTGGTGGCTGCTGGTAATTTCCCACCCTGATAAAGGACCAGTAGGTGACGGGGTTGTGAGCAGGTGTGTGGGAGGGAGGGGGGGCAGGGGTCGGGGGGCAAAGGGGGGAAGAGGTGAGGCAGGTGTCAGTCTTTCAGGATCAGGTTCGGTGGTGTTTTCGGGGCGGAGGTGGAGGTGGGGGAGGGGGGGGCCGAGAGTTGGATTAGATGCTACTGAACCTACTTGGGCCCCTGGGAGGGCGTCACCGGGTGAGACCAGGGGCGAGGTGCTTTGCTGCACCAAATCGGGGAGATTTGTGTTGCCGAGGAACAGATTAGCGTTGCCGGGGAAACCGTTGCTGGCGGCAGAGCTCCGCCTCCGTTCCCCGTGTCTCTGGAAAAAGAGAGAGAGAGGGGCAGGCGGCTGTGTGGGAGAGCGGCCAGGATGTTTGATTGACAGGTCAGGTGGACGGAGAGAGAGAGAGAGAGGGAGAGATAGAGAGGGAGAGAGAGATAGAGGGAGAGAGGGAGAGAGAGAGAGAAAGAGGGAGAGAGAGAGAGAGGGAGAGAGAGATAGAGGGAGAGAGGGAGAGAGAGAGAGAAAGAGGGAGAGAGAGAGAGGGAGAGAGAGATAGAGGGAGAGAGGGAGAGAGAGAGAGAAAGAGGGAGAGAGAGAGAGAGAGAGAAGGAGAGACAGGGAGAGGGGAGAGAGAGAGAGAGAAGGGTGGGGCGGAGGGAGAGAGAGAGAAAGAGAGAGAGAGGGAGAGAGGGGGAGAGAGATAGAGAGGGAGAGGAAGAGAGACAGGGAGAGAGAGACAGAGGGAGAGAGGGAGGGAGAGAGAGAGAGAGGGAGGGAGAGAGAGAGGGAAGGAGAGAGAGAGAGAGAGAGGGGGAGAGAGAGAGGGGGGGGGCGGAGGGAGAGAGAGAGAAAGAGAGAGAGAGGGAGAGAGACAGAGAGAGAGAGGGAGGGACGCCGAGCCCCCCACTTTTTAACGGGGTGTGCTTGTTTCTGTGTTTGGTTTAGCAGGGGCGGGTGGGCACTGGCTTTCAACACAAGAGGAGGAGACATTCATTTCATATATTGCAATCACACACACACAAACACACACACACACACACACACACACACACACACACACACACACACACACACAATATATACACACTCAGGCTGCTTAGACTCATGTAAAGCTGATATCTTTTGTATTAAATCAGTTAAAAGTGAATATTTTGTGCTGATCTTGTGTTTTTTGGGGTTTTGCGAAACTGTCATGGAAACGATTTTGCATCTGATTTCTAGACTGTAATGTGCTTTTTCTACCACTAGGTGGCACAAAGTGGTGTGTACGACAGAGGACAACAGGTTAAAGGTCAGCAGAATGAAGTATAAGGTCCAGCTAACCTGAAATGTGATGTCCAGATGTCCAGATATGAGGAAGCAGTTCAAGCCCACTCAGTACCAACGTAAATGTGTAAATCTCTACCCTTTCTTTCTAGTTTCCTTCTCCGCTTCCTCACTTCCTTTCAGCCATAATCTCCTCCACTTCACATCGCTTGCTCTTCTTGTTTATTTAAGTAATAAACGGACTCTTACGCTCAGCCAGGGTCGAACATCAACCTAAATTTACTCTTATTGCATTTTTTTTTTAACCCTCCTGTTGTCCTCGAGTCAAGGAAGGAAGAAAGGAAGAAGAGAGGAAAGGAGGGAGGAAGGAAGGGAGGAGGTAGGAAGGAAGGGAAGGAGGTAGGAAGGAAGGAAAGGAGGGAGGAAGGGAGGAAGATGGAAGGAAGGAAAGGAGGGAGGAAGGAGGGAAGGAAGGAAAGGAGGGAGGAAGGGTCGAAAGAAGGAAGGAAGATAGGAGGGAGGGAGGGAGGGGAGGGAGGGAGGGAGGGAGGGAGGAAGGAATGAAGATAGGAGGTAGGGAGGGAGGAAGGGAAGGGAGGGAGGGAGGGAGGGAGGTTGGAAAGAAGGAAGGAGGGATGACGGAAGTAAGGAAGGAAGGAAGGAGGGAAGGAAGGAAGATAGGAGGGAGGAAAGGAGGAAAGAAAAGGAAAGAAGGAAGGAAGATAGGAAGGAGGGAGGGAAGAAAGGAAGGAAGGAGGGAGGGAGAGAGAAAGGAAACGAGGAAGGAAGGAGGGAAGGAAAGAAGGAGGGAGGGAGTAAGGAAAGCAGGAAGGAAGGAAGGAAGGAAGGAAGGAAGGAAGGAAGGAACAGTCAAAACAGACGGGCTCAATTTGACCCGGGAGAACGACACAAAGGTAAAACTGCTTTCCAGGGGGGGGGTCGAGGATGACAGTAACAAGCGGACCGATGCCTCATCAGCTGCTGTCGTGATGAAGAGGAAGAGGAAGAGGAAGAGGAAGAGGAAGCTCTAACCCCCGTTCTGCTGCTCAGCTATGATCACGAGCTTCAGATAATAACCGAAACAACGAGGATACAAGAGGACAACGTTGAACTGCTGCTTCATTATATTCTCTGAGGCTGTTTATGTATCCGTTGCCATGGTGACCGCTGCTTCCTTGTTCCATTTACACCCTTCCCTCCTTCATTAGAGTTAGAGTGACACTCAGCGGTGAAGTGGGGACTGCTTTGGGATCGGCTTTGTTACGAGTCGTATTTCTGTGGAGTCAGCGAGGCCACCGAGGGGGGGGAGGAGAGGGGGGAGGGGGGAGGGGGGGGGTCAAAGGTCAACAAAACAGAGTGGCGCCTCACCTCACGCATCATCAGGGTGCCGTCCTGGGAGCTGTTCCCGTACGAGTCTCCGTGCATGTCATTCTGACCTCCCATCATGCCGAAGGGCTCGTTTGTGCTTTGACTCGCCGCCGGCCTGAAACACAGAGAGGTAGTAGAGGGGTGTCAAACATGCGGCCCGTGGGCCACAACCGGCCCGTCGAGGGGTCCAATCTGGCCCACTTTCCTTCCTGTCTTTTTTTCCTTCCTTACTTCCTTCCTGTCTTCTTTTCCTTCCATCTGTCCTCCCTTCCTTCTGTCCTTCCTCCCTTTCTTTCTTTCTTTTTTCCTTCTTTCCTTCCTTCCTGTCTTCCTTCCTTCCTTCCTTCCTTCCATCTGTCCTTCCTTCCTTCCTGTCTTCTTTTCCTTCCGGTCTTCCTTCATTCCTTCCTTCCTGTCTTCTTTTCCTTCCTGTCTTCTTTTCCTTCCTGCCTTCCTTCATTCCTTCCTCCCACCCTTTCTTCCTTCCTTCCTTCCATCTGTCCTTCTTTTTTCTTCCTTCCTGTCTTCTTTTCCTTCCTTCCTTCCACCCTTCCTTCCATCTGTTCTCCCTTCCTTCTGTCCTTCCTCCCTTTCTTTCTGTCTTTTTTCTTCTTTCCTTCCTTCGTTCCTTCCATCTTTCCTTCCTGTCTTCTTTTCCCTTCCTCCCTTCCTTCCATCTGTCCTCGCTTCCTTCTGTCCTTCCTCCCTTTCTTTTTTTACTTTTTTCCTTCTTTCCTTCCTTCGTTCCTTCCATCTTTCCTTCCTGTCTTCTTTTCCTTCCTTCCTTTCCACCCTTTCTTCCTTCCTTCCTTCATTCCTTCCTTCCTGCTTTCCTTCATTCCTTCCTCCCACCCTTTCTTCCTTACTTCCATCTGTCCTTCCTTCCTTCCTTCGTCCTTTTCTTCTTTTTTCCTTCTTTCCTTCCTTCCTTCCTGTCTTCTTTTCCTTCCTTCCTTCCTCCCTTCCTTCCATCTGTCCTCCATTCCTTCTGTCCTTCCTCCCTTTCTTTCTTTTTTCCTTCTCTCCTTCCTTCTATCTTTCCTTCCTGTCTTCTTTTCCTTCCTCCCTTCCACCCTTTCTTCCTTCCTTCCTTCCTTCCTGCCTTCCTTCCTTCCTGCCTTCCTTCATTCCTTCCTCCCACCCTTCCTTCCTTCCTTCCTTCCTCCTTTTCTTTCTTTTTTTCCTTCTTTCCTTCCTTCCATCCTTCCTTCCTGTCTTCTTTTCCTTCCTTTCCTTCCACCCTTCCTTCCATCTGTCCTCCCTCCTTCTGTACTTCCTTCCTTCCTGTCTTCTTTTCCTTCCTGTCTTCTTTTCCTTCCTGCCTTCCTTCATTCCTTCCTCCCACCCTCTCTTCCTTCCTTCCATCTGTCCCTTCTTTTTCTTCCTTCCTGTCTTCTTTTCCTTCCTTCCTTCCTTCCTTCCTTCCTTCCTTCATCTGTCCGTCCTTCCTTCCTTCCTTCCTTCCTTCCTGTCTTCTTTTCCTTCATCTGTCCCTTCTTTTTCTTCCTTCCTGTCTTCTTTTCCTTCCTTCCTTCCTTCCTGCCTTCCTTCATTCCTTCTTCCTGCCTTCCTTCATTCCTTCCTGCCTTCCTTCATTCCTTCCATCTGTCCTTCTTTTCCTTCCTTCCCTCCTTCCTTCCTTCCATCTTTTTACTAATCCGTCCCACATGAGATCATGTATGTATGTTTGTGGCCCTTGAATGAAGATGAGTTTGACCCCTCAGCCTTAAAGCTCCATTACATCATGTATTACAGTCATTACCAGCTGCTCTTTTCATGCTGAATGATGTTGAATCAGTTTCTCCTCACAAGCCGAGCCTTCAGATCCTCTATCAGGGATTTTCCTTAGTGACCCTCGGACATATTTAAAGACTCCGTTGCCTTTCAGCCGGCGGCCCTGAAGCTTTATAATAGTCTCTCAGTAAGCTTTGATTATATTTGTGGCCTCTTTATTTCTATTTATCTTGATCTTTAAAGATTCTTTCTTTCTTTTTTCCTTCTTTCCTTCCTTTGTTCCTTACATCTTTACTTCCTGTCTTCTTTTCCTTTCTTCCCTTCCTTCATTCCTTCCTTCCTGACTTCCTTCATTCCTTCCTCCGACCCCTTTCTTCCTTCCTTCCATCTGTCCATCTTTTCCTTCCTTCCTTCCTTCCTTCCCTCCTTCCTTCCCTCCTTCCTTCCTTCCTTCCTTCCTTACTCCCACCCTTTCTCCCACCCTTTCTTCCTTCCTGCCATCTGTCCTTCTTTTTCTTCCTTCCTGATTTCTTTTCCTTCCTTCCTTCCTTCCTTCCTTCCTTCCTTCCTTCCCTCCTTCCTTCCTTTCATCTTTTTTAATGATCTGGCCCCCCCCACCCCCCCCCCCACATGAGATCATGTATTCTGAATGATGTTTCAATCAGTTTTTCCTCAAACTCAAGCCGAGCCTTCAGATCCTCTATCAGGGTTTTCCTTAGTGACCCTCGGGACATATTTAAAGACTCTGTGCCTTTCAGCCGGCGGCCCTGAGGCTTTATAATAGTCTCTCAGTAAGCTTTTAGGTCCTTGATACTGTAGACTCATTTAAAAAGCAGCTAAACACACATCAGTAGTGTTTGTGATATTTTACAGTATATTGTAACTTTTGAAAAGATTCTTTCTTTCTTTTTTCCTTCTTTCCCCTCCTTCGTTCCTTCCTGTCTTCTTTTCCTTCCTCCCTTCCTTCCATCGATCCTCCCTTCCTTCCTTCTGTCCTTCCTCCCTTTCTTTCCTTCTTCCCTTCCTTCCTTCCTCCCTCTTACCTTCCTTCTTTCCTCCGTCCTTCCTTCTTTCCTACCTTCTTCCCTTCCTTCTTTCCTCTGTCCTTCCTTCCTTTCCTTCCTTCCTGTCTTCTTTCCTTCCTTCCTCCCTTTCTTCCATCTGTCCTTCCTCCCTTTTTTCTTTCTTTCCTTCCTTCGTTCCTTCCATCTTTCCTTCCTGTCTTCTTTTTCTTCCTTCCTCTCCTTCTCTCCTCCCTCCCTCCCTTCCTTCCACCCTTTCTTCCTTCCTTCCATCTGTCCTTCTTTTCCTTCCTTCCCTCCCTCCTTCCTTCCTTCCCCTCCTTCCTGTCTTCTTTTCCTTCCTCCCACCCTTTCTTCTTTCCTTCCTTCCTTCCATCTGTCCTTCCTTCCTCCCTTCCTTCCATCTTTCCTTCCTTCCTTCCTTCCTTCCTTCCTTCCATGTCCTTCTTTCCTTCCTTCCTTCCATCTGTCCTTCTTTTCCTTCCTTCCTTCCTTCCACCCTTTCTTCCTTCCTTCCTTCTTTCCTGTCTTTTCCTTCCTTCATTCCTTCCTCCCACCCTTTCTTCCTTCCTTCCATCTGTCCCTTCTTTTCCTTCCTTCCCTCCCTCCTTCCTTCCTTCCTTCCCTCCTTCCCTCCATTCTTTTTAATGATCCAGCCTACATAAGATCATGTATGTATGTTTGTGGCCCTTGAATGAAGATGAGTTTGACCCCTCTGGTTTAAACACATTTAGCAGAAACTTGAACTACCACATGATTCGAGGGATATCGCTGACGGCCACCGAGCCGTCGTTGGAGCCTCCTTCTCCTCCGTCCTCGTCCTCGCTGCTGTGAGACTCCTCGCTGGACGACGAATAATCCGTCACTTTGACCGGCGGGCGGCTGGTCTCCTCACCCTGCCGAAGCTCCCGCAGCTCTTTGGCCAGAGCCGTCAGATCCTGGAGGAGAAGAAGAAGAACATCAGAGAACGTCACTAATCACTCTCCTTCCATCTGTCCTTCTTTCCTCCCTTTCTTTCTTTCTTTTTTCCTTCTTTCCTTCCTGTCTTTTTTTCCTTCCTTACTTCCTCCCTTCCTTCTGTCCTTCCTCCCTTTCTTTCTTTCTTTTTCCTTCTTTCCTTCCTTCGTTCCTTCCATCTTTCCTTCCTGTCTTCTTTTCCTTCCTTAGTTCCTCCCACCCTTTCTTCCTTCCTTCCATCTGTCCTCCCTTCCTTCTGTCCTTCCTCCCTTTCTTTCTTTCTTTTTTCCTCTTTCCTTCCTGTCTTCTTTTCCTTCCTTCTTTTCTTCCATCTTTCCTTCCTTCCTTCCTTCCTTCCTACCACCCCTTTCTTCCTTCCTTCCTTCCTTCCCTTCCTCCCACCCTTTCTTCCTTCCATCTTTCCTTCCTGTCTTCTTTTCCTTCCTCCTTCCTTCCATCTGTCCTCCCTTCCTTCTGTCCTTCCTTCCTCCCTTTCTTTCTTTCTTTTTTCCTTCCTTCCTTCCTTCCATCTTTCCTTCCTTCCTTCCTTCCATCTTTCCTTCCTTCCTTCCATCTTTCCTTCCTGTCTTCTTTTCTTCCTTCCTTCCTTCCTTCCTTCCGTCCTTCCTTCCGTCCTTCCTTTCTTCCTTCTTTTTAATCCCAAAAGCTACTCAATATGTGTTCAGTATTTGTTTGGTTGGAGAGTTTTCATCGTAATTATCTTCAGTATAAGCTGTAAAAGCATCTGTGCTACGCTTTAATCAATACGAGACTCTGACACTTTAATGAGAAGCCAGATTTGAACATTTCATTAAAATCTAGATCGATATCGTACGACGTGCAGAAATGTCTCAATATCTGAGTTAAAGTTGTTAATTAGAGGAGGAAGTCATTTTCTGCTGCATTTTACAGATCAGCTGTTTGTGTGACTCTTAAATGAACCGTAAAAACGACACCAGGAAGAGTCCAGATGTGCAGATCATTAAACATCTTTGTGTGTCTGACTGTCCATAAACTGAAGATACAGAGAGATGAATAATGAACATATGTAATAAATAGTATCTCTGATAGTCTACTGTAAATAATACATTAATAATATTAGATTAATAAGACTTATAAATGTCAGGTATCATCATTTAAACACCAATAAG
>JAJDFG010001178.1:27500-44969 GCA_021039105.1 Scomber colias | reverse complement strand
TGTCAAACTAATGGAGCTGCGGTGGCTTCCTGTCTGAGCTTTCAAAATAAAACCTTTGACCTTTGTTATTGTGCTCTTCTTATCATTAACAAACAAAGTTGGGGCTGTAAATTACGGGAGATTCCCGGGAGGAAAGACAAAATAGGAGAGCTGCGGGAGATGAGTCTAAAATACGGGGGAAATCCGGAAAAATGGGAATGTTGGCAGCTCTGATATTACTAATATTCACTCATCATGATGGTAAAATAGTCCATCCTAAGTCACTCTACTTCAGTAGAGTAGTAGTTCCTCTCTCAACCAGTAGAAGCTGATTATGCATGAAAAAAATACCGTCATATGCCGTGAAACCGCTTTTATTTTGAAAAATACCGTGATATACATTTTTGGTCATACTGCCAGCACTAATATAAGTTATCAAATTCCTGGATAGAAGAAGTTTTTAAGGTGTGTTTTTTCTTCTCTTAAATGTAAAAATGGGTAGTAGGTAAGTAAGGGTTAAAAGCGTGTAATGAAGACTGTCTTACATCCATTTAATATATGTACATTAAATCTTTGTCACTGGGTATGATGGATAACATTTCCTCAAGTGTTTTTCAGTCATAAATCTCATGCTATGCTTTTATATTAATCAATACAGCTGTCTCTACATTGTGTTTTTAAGCTTTAAGTCTATTTCCGTCCGTTTTATGCTTCCAAAACTCTTATAACCCACGCTCAACACAGTACCTGAACGCCTCACGTGCAGACTCTGATGCTCTGATGCTCTGCTTAACGCTATAAACTTTCTGTGTAGAGATTTTACTATTTTATAACTCTTTTTTAGCAGACATTTTCACCCAAAGCAACAAACATCAGAGAGCAGAGATGTAGTGAAGAGAGAAGCAACATAGAGCTTAAGTTTGAGTCTGGTAGCGATAAACTTCCTGTGACCGCTCGGGGCAGGTAGTGCAAACAGAAAATAAATAATGCAGCGTTAAAAGTTATATAATACTGCAGTAACTGTGTGATCTGACATCTCTCAAGCAAGCCAAGCTACATTTTAACTCTGTGTGTTGAAATAAAACCTTACAGACCTTTAGGTTTTACCCATAAATACGACTGTAGAAGAAGAAGGAGAAGGAGAAGGAGAAGGAGAAGAAGAAGAAGAAGAAGAAGAAGAAGAAGAAGAAGAAGAAGAAGAAGAAGAAGAAGAAGGAATAATAGCTCAGACCCCAATGCAATAGTTCAAAATTAATAACTAGTGATGTCATCTTTCCTTCCTTCCTTCCTTCCTTCCTTTCATCCTTCCTTCTTTCTTTCCTCCCTTTCATCCTTCATTCCTTCCTTCCTTCCTTCCTTCCTTCCATCTGTCCTTCCTAACAACTTTTCCTTCCTTCCTTCCTTCCTTCCTTCCTTCCTTCCTTCCATCTGTCCTTCCTAACAACTTTTCCTTCCTTCCTTCCACCTTTTCTTCGTATCTTCTTTTCCGTCCTTCCTTCCTTCCTTCCTTCCTTCCATCTGTCCTTCCTAACAACTTTTCCTTCCTTCTTTCTTTCCTTCCTTCCATCTTTCCTTCGTATCTTCTTTTCCGTCCTTCTGTCCATCCTTCCTTCCTTCCATCTGTCCTTCTTAACAACTTTCCCTTCCTTCCTTCCTTCTTTCCTTTTCCGTCCTTCCATCTGTCCTTCCTAACAACTTTCCCTTCCTTCCTTCCTTCCTCCATCTGTCCTTCCTAACAACTTTTCCTTCTTCCTTCCTTCCTTCCTTCCTTCCTTCCTTCCTTCCTTCCTTCCATCTTTCCTTCGTATCTTCTTTTCCTTCCTTCCTTCCTTCCTTAATAGAGGCAACGTATCCTGGTGGAGCTACAACTTAAATATATGTGGAAATGTTTTACTTGTGTGCAAATGAGATAAGTAGTAACATCAAAACCTTACAGCCTTTTGGTTTTACCCATAAATTTGACTGAAGAAGAAGAAGAAGGAGAAGAAGAAGAAGCAGAAGAAGAAGAAGAAGAAGAAGAAGAAGAAGAAGAAGAAGGAATAATAAGCAGCCTCCAAATGCAATAGTTCAAAATTAATAACTACAACAACAATATTGGACATGACGCCATTTCCGCCTCATTTGGTGGAGCACATGATGCTGCAGTGATGTCTGGAGGTTGGGGGGGAAATGGCACCAGGAGGAATCTGAGCTTTGTGATCATTAAACACATTTCCTTCCTGTGCTGTGCAGTTCACATGAGGAGAGGAATGTGGTGATAGAGCATGTGATCAGAGCTCGTTCCCACAGCTAATGAAGGTTCAATTGTGTAAAAAGTGAAACTAATGGAAGTAGGGCTGGGCGATGTGGGCAGAATCAATTATCACGATGTCGATATTTTGATAATATTATAGGAAGGGAGAAAGGAAAGGAAGGAAGGATAGATGGAGGAAAGAAGGAAGGAAGGTAGGAGAGAGGGAGGAAACAAGGAAGGAGGGAGGGAGAGAGGAAGGAAGGAAAGAAGGACAGAGGAAAGAAGTAAGGTAAGGGGAGGAAAGAAGAGAGAAGGAGGGAGGGAGGAAAAGAAAGAAGGGAGGAAGGAAGAGAGGAAAGAAGGAAGGAAGGAAGGAAGGAAGGAAGGAAGGAAGGAAGAGGACAATAATGAGATAAAGACTCATTACAACAAGGATCAAACTTCATACTAACCCGAAGCCTTCCAGCGAAGTGTCAAACTCCACGAAGGCGGGCGTGACGGCCGATCCGTGCAGTCGGATGTCGTGTGGCGTTGTCATGGACACCAGGCACTTGACTCGGGTGAGGGGAACGGTGCTGCCCTCGGCGGAGCGAACGAGGCTGCGGCTGATGCGGTACTGGCCGTTGTTCCTCCGCCGGCGTGGCGAAGACGCTGTCGGGGCCGAAGCCCTCCATGGACATCGTCATACTGTCTGTGAAGCCAGCGGGGGGGAGATCAAAATTAGGATGAGCTTTGTGGATTAAAATCAGACACAGATTACATCATGACTGTCACTATAAATTTGACATAATTTGCTGAAATGCTGTTTTCGTGTGGAAGAGGAACGTAGTGCTGGGCAGTATGACCAAAAATGTATATCACGGTATTTTTCAAAATAAAAGTGGTTTCATGGTATATGATGGGTTTTTTTTTTCATGCATAATCAGCTGTTCACAACATCTTCTACTAGTAGAGAGAGGAACTACGACTCTAATGAAGTAGATTGATTTAGGATGGACTACTTTACTGTCATGATGAGTGAATATTAGTAATATCAGAGCATTAAAAATTCATATCATAACGAAAATATACACCGGCAACCAGTATACCGCCCAGCACTAGAGGAATGTATGTCTGGGGAAAAACTGCACGTAGGGAAGCAAATCTGGGTGCACAACAAGCCCCCCCCCCCCACACACACACACACTGAGCCCATCCCCCTTCAAAACAATGTAAGCATGGCGACAATAATATCGTTTATCGCAATTATTTCTAAGACAATATATCGTCCAATAAAGTAGTTATAGTGACAGGACTAGCTTACATTTTATAGGCCAAAATGTGTATTTGCCTGTCTTTATTTATTTGTTCGGGCTGCACACGCTCCGTCACATGGGGTGAGGTTTCATCTTATTTTATCTGGTCACTTGGATGGCAGTGGGAATTTTAGACAAATGGGATTAGTTAGTAGGGCTCCGATATTCTCTGCTGACTGTCGTTATAGTTACCACATTATCACATCATACTACATCAGTTGTTGTTAAATAATTATAGTGCAACAGCTGCTTTTCATCCAAAGTCTGAAAGTCTAAAACATAATCTGGACTTCAGCATGGATTAGTGTGGACGAGCCTTTAGTCTAGTTTATTTCCAACATGTTAAAATAGCGAAAAAAAACAAATAGGCAGTGGTTTACGGCAAAATAGAAATTATAGGAGAGAAAACCCCCCCTCAAATAAACAACATATACACACATACACATACATATTCTTTTCCTTCCTTCCTTTCTTCCTTTTTTCCCTCTCTCCTCTTCTTCCTATTTCTTACTTTCCTCTTTCAGGCATACAACAAACAATAAACAATAAATATCTGTTGGAATGGGTGTAGGATGAAGCAATGAGCTTTTCTTATCCTACCCCCTTTTTTACCCTTTTATTTATTTCATTTTTTATTTTTTTACATTTTTAGATTCTATCAGTCGCCTAATAAATCTCTACTTTTGCAAACCAGCTGCAAACATCCTAAAAATAATCATACACTTAAATTCACCCTGCACCTTTTTTCCCACATAAGTTACAGTTTTAATCTAATTGTAAGGGTTATTTCTTTTTCTAAATAGATTTATATTCTTCTACAATGTGTGCATTTAAACATTAACTCTGAGTCCATTGCATTTTTATTGCAGGAAAAAATCCATTGTATTTTATAAATGGAGCCAATAACCTCACATATTTCTATTCTTTTGTTTCCTTGTTTCCTTCCTGCTGTTTGCACTCTGTTTCTCCTGATATGAGACCTCCATCATTCCTTCATTTCTTCTTCTACTGCAGCATTTCAGGCTGAAGTTACAACTCCCTAAAGCAGCATGCTAATAAAAAAACGACATACAGTACAGTCTTAATATTTTAGATATATCATTAACTAGATCTGTCCCAGCCAGCTGATGATGTTATATAAACTCTTTTTTCTTTTTTTTTGGAGTAAGCAGCATTAAACCGAGTCTGGATTTCCACCGTCAGTCTCGGTCTGAGCTCGAATGTTTCTTCTGAGATTACAGACGACTTTCTCCTCTTGTTAAGCAGATTAGACGGAAAACAAACGAGCTCAAAGTAAGAATTACACCGTCCTGCAATGGCAGCTAATAAAACACGCTAGCTTATCTTCTCAGAGAGACAGCGGCTGCTAGTAAAGAGCAGTAATTAGTAAGGACTTAATATCCATTCTCAGCTGGGAAGGAGACACAATGAGCAATTAGTGCATGCTGAGGAGCCACCGAGTTTACAAACATTAGCAGCTGTTCGTAGAAAACAGCCCATTAGCAATAGATTCACAGTTAGCAGGCGGATCTTTGCTTAAATACGGCGTTTAGACGTCAACCAGAGTTTAATCAGAGCCTGTAAGACGAGTCTGAGTTTCCTACGAGCTCACTGTGTTTTCTTACAAATGAATGCATGAAAAAAAAGGAGAGTTTCTCATATTACAAGGAAGGAATGAAGGAAGGAAGGAAGGAAAGGAGTAAGGACGGAGGAAGGAAGGAAGGAAGGAAAGGAGTAAGGACGGAGGAAGGAAGGAAGGATGGAAGGAAAGGAGTAGGGAGGGAGGGGGAAAGGAGAAAGGAAGGAAGGAAGGAAGGAAGGAAGGAAGGAAGGAAGGAAGGAAGGAAGGAAGGAAAGGAGTAGGGAGGGAGGGAGGGAGGAAGGAAGAAGGAAGGAAGGAAGGAAGGAAGGAAGGAAGGAAGGAAAGGAGTAGGGAGGGAGGAAAGGAGGAAGGGAGGGAGGGAGGAAAGGAGTAAGGAAGGAAGGAAGGGAGGAAGGAAGGAAGGGACGGAGGAAGGAAGTAAGGAGAGAAGGAAGGGAGGGAGGCAGGAAGGAAGGAAGGAAGGAAGGAAGGAAAGAAAGAAAGAAGCAAGGAAGGATGGAAAGGAAGGGAGGAAAGAAGTATGGAAGGAGGTGAAGAACAAAGGAAAAATTAAAGAAAGAGGGAGGAAGGAAGGAAGGTAGGAAGCAGACGGGGTCAATTTGACCCGGTGGGAGGACGACAGGAGGGTTTAAATTTAAACACACGGACACTAAAGAAACCTCATCTTTGACCCTCTCTACTCTCCTCTACTCTACTGTATGTCACCATTTCACCGACTCTACAATCACCTGAAGCTTTTAAAAAAAATCCAGTCGCTCTCTTCCCACCGCTGAGCTCTCACAAGTCATTCAACTGCCAATTAAACAGCGACGGGGAAGCTCATCCCTGCAATCACGGCCCATTCACCGCAGGATCCGTGCCGACGAGCAAAGAAACAGGCTGAAGCCGTATAGCTAGAAGATTGATGGCCTTTTTATTGAAGCGGAATGTTCTCCATGGAGACGAAAAGCTGGCATCGCTATGGGAACGGATCCTAAATGACACCATCTCATAACTGTACTGCAGGATCGCTGTGAACTTAAGCTGCAGGATGCTGTTTGTCGGTCCTTCCTTCTTCCTCCCTTCCATCCTTCCTTCCTTCCTTCATCCTTCTTTCCTCCATCATTCCTTCCCTCTCTTCCTTCTTTTCCTCCTCCCTTCCTTCCTTCCATCCTTCCTGCCTCCTTTCCTTCCTTCTTCCTCCCTTCCTCTTTTCCTTCTTCTTCTTCCTCCCTTCCATCCTTCCTTCTTTCCTTCCTTCCATCCTTCCTGCCTCCTTTCCTTCCTTCCATCCTTCTTTCCTCCCTTCCTTCCTTCCATCCTTCCTTCCTTTCTTCTTCCTCCTTTCCATCTTTCCTTCCTTCTTCTTCCTCCCTTCCTTCCATCCTTCCTTCCTTCCATCCTTCCGTCCTCCCTTCTTCCATCCTTCCTTCCCCCCTTCCTTTTTTCCTTCCTTCTTCCCCCCTTCCTTCATTTCTTCCATCCTTCCATCCTCCTTTCTTTCCTTCTTCCTCCCTTCCGTCCTTCTTTCCTTCCTTCCATCTCTCCTTCCTTCCTTGACTCAAGGACAAATGGAGGGTTTTTTATTTGAAGCGAAATGTTCTCCCTGGAGAGGAAAAGCTGGTATCGCTATGGGAACGGCTCCTAAATGACACCATCTCATAACTGTACTGCAGGATCGCTGTGAACTTAAACTGCGGGATGCTGTTTTTTCGGGCGATAAAGAGGCGGCACAAATTAAAATACACTGTCAACTGCTGAGATCTTTTACCACTTTTTTTTTAAATTCACCATCTGTTTTGACTGTTCTTTATTTCCTTCCTCCCTCCTTCTCTCTTTCTTTCCTTCCTCTCTCTTTCCTCCCTTCCATCCTTCCTTCCTTCTTTCCTTCCTCCCTTCCTTCTTTCCTCCATCGTTTCCTTCCTTCCATCCTTCCTTCGACCCTTCCTTCCATCCGTCTGTCCTTCCTCCCTCCTTCTCTCTTTCTTTCTTTCCTCTCTCTTTCCTCCCTTCCTTCCTCCCTCCTTCTCACTTTCTTTCTTTCCTATCTCTTCCTCCCTTCCTTCCTCCCTCCTTCTCACTTTCTTCCCTTCCACCCTTCCTGCCTCCTTTCCTTCTTTCTTCCTCCCTTCCATCCTTCCTTCCTTCTTTCTTTCTCCCTTCCATCCCTCCTGCCTCCTTTCCTTCTTCCGTCCTTCTTTCCTTCCTTCCATCTTTCCTCCTTCCTTGACTCGAGGACAACAGGAGGGTTAAACCTTTGCCCACGAGAAAATTTCTCTATCTACTATAAAAGAAGACATTAAATTTAACTACAAATTAGTGGTTTGTAAAAGTTTTAAACACAGATATATATAGTATTATTTCATATTTAAACAATATTTGATGTCTCGGGCATTTAAAATGAGTGTTTGAGGTGCAGCTAGCAGTAAAACAGCTGCTTGATTTGATTTATAAAGAAGTTTAAACATTATAAACAAGAACAGAAACAGGGAGTTGTTAAATTCTTACTTCTCATCTCTGCGTCGTAGCTGAGCGAGCTCGGTTTGTGGACTCGGGTACTGCTTCAACAGCTTCTTATCCCACGCTCCGCAGTTCAGAGGTTTCCAAGACGTAAAAACTCCCTGGAGACAGAAAGAGATGACCAGGATAACAAGAATAAAAACAGTTAGTGGATATAGCGGCTTGTAAAGGAAAGGCTATAACACTATAACACTGAAATGAGGCTGAGTTGTAAGAGGTCTCAAGAGGAAGAGGAGCCGTTTGTGAGGAAGAGTAACAAGGCTAAAACGTTCAGGGTGGGATAAGAATAAAGGAAGGAAGGAAGGAAGGAAGGAAGGAAGGAAGGAAGGAAGGAAGGAAGGAAGGAAGGAAAAGATGATATGAAGGAAAAGAGGGAAGGAAGGAAGGAAGGAAGGAAGGAAGGACAAAAAGACAGGCAAGATGGAAGGAAGGAGGAATGAAAGAAGGAAAAAAGGAAGGAAGAAAGGAAAGACAGATGGAAGGAAGGAAGGAAGGAAGGAAGGAAGGAAGGAAGGAAGGAAGGAAGGAAAGAAGGAAGGAAAGAAGGGAGCAAGGAAGGAAGGAAAGAAGGAAGGAAGGATATGAAGGAAGGAAGAAAGGAAAGAAGAAAGGAAAGACAGATGGAAGGAAGAAAGGAAAGACAGATGGAAGGGAGGAATGAAAGAAGGGAGGAATGAAAGAAGGGAGCAAGGAAGGAAGGAAGGTAGGAAAGAAGGGAGCAAGGAAGGAGGAAGGAAAGACAGATGGAAGGAAGGAAGGAAGGAAAAGAGGATATGAAGGAAAAGAGGGAAGGAAGGAAAGACAAAATGACAGGCAAGACGGAAGGAAGGAAGGAAGGAAGGAAGGAAGGAAGGAAGGAAGAAAGAAAGAAGGAAGGGAAAGGCTATAACACTATAACACTGAAAGAGGAGCCGTTTCTGAGGAAGAGTAACGAGGCTAAAACGTTGAGGGTGGGCTCAGAAACGTCAGGATTTCTGGAGGATGACGGGAGAGTTTCAGATTTATGGCAGTAACAGAAGAGTGAATGTGAGGAGACGGACAGAGGTGAAGTGTATCAAAGTCTCCAGGGGGGGATTTTTTGTTGGACACCTGCACCGAACTGAGTCCACGCTGATCAAAGAGACGAAGCACTCCTATTCTTCAGAGACTCGCTGGATAACGACCCCAAACACACCTCAAAGCTTTACAAGAGCTACATAAAGACCAAAGAAGACCAAAGAGAGGCCTGACTGTCAACCCCACTGGCACTTAACTCTGAGACATTGTCAAATCAATCACACTGGGATAACTGGCTGAAAGAAAGAAAGAAGGAAGGGAAAGGGGATATGAAGGAAAAGAGAGAAGGAAGGAAGGAAGGAAGGAAGGAAGGAAGGAAGGGAAAGGGGATATGAAGTAAAAGAGAGAAGGAAGGAAGGACAAACGGACAAATAGGAAAGTTGGAAGGAAGGTGGGTATAAAAGAAGGAAAAAAGAAAGAAAGAAGGAAGGGAAAGGGGATATGAAGGAAAAGAGGGAAGGAAGGAAGGAAAGAAGGAAGGAAGGAAGGAAGGAAGGAAGCAAGGAAGGAAGCAAGGAAGGAAGGAAGGAAGGAAGGAAGGGAAAGGGGATATGAAGGAAGAGAGGGAAGGAAGGAAGGAAGGAAGGAAGGAAGGAAGGAAGGAAGGAAGGAAGGAAGGGAAAGGGGATATGAAGGAAAAGAGGGGAAGGAAAGAAGGACGGAAGGAAGGAAGGAAGGAAGGAAGGAAGGAAGGAAGGAAAATGGGATATGAAAGAAAAGAGGGAAGGAAGGAAGGAAAGAGATGGAAGGAAGGACGGAACTTCCTGTTCATAATATAGATGTATTTATCTACTTCCTGTTCATAATAGATATATTTATCTACTTCCTGTTCATAATATATATATTTATCTACTTCCTGTTCATAATATATATATTGATCTACTTCCTGTTCATAATATATATATTTATCTACGTCTATCTGTTCTCATGAAACATATCGAGGCACTCAGGATGAAAGTATCCATCTAACTGTCGACATAATGTTCAGTCAGCAGTTAAGTTGGAGGCTGACTTCTACTTTTTCCAACAGCATGTGTTTAAAAAAATCAATATTACAGTTGGTGAGTGGCACGTAAGTGATTTAAAACCCAAATCGTCATGGTGATGGTTGTGTCAGATGTCATGGCTCCGAGCGAGGCGAGCGAAACCAGCAGCTTTAACCAAGAATAACAACACAGGAAAGAGACAGGAAACACTGCTGCTGGCTAACGCTGGAAAAACAGAAACAAAACGAGATGAGGAAAAAAAAAAACAGAAGAGGAGAAGAATTAATGAAGGGGAGAGGAGGTGATGTGACAGAAGACGACTGGCAGCAGCAGCAGGAGGAGGAAGAGGAGGAGGATGAAGATGGGGAGCAGAGTGACAGCTACAGATATGTTTACCTCCAGCACAATTTGAGAAGGAGAGAGAGGAGAAGAGGATATCAGGCGAGGGAGAGGCTCCATTTACATATGAAAAGAAGCAACCATGTGCATGTCAAATAACCCCCCCCCCCCTCCTCCTGCCCCCTTCTCCGTTCCTCGACCCCCAATCTCCCATCTCACTTAACTAGTCAAGCGGGAAATGAGAATTGCTCAGTTTTGTCTACATGCGAGCCTCCTTCACACATTCAAACCTGTCAAAGCAGATTACTCTCCCAAGACGTCATTTCATTCATTCAGTCACTGGAGGAAACAAAAACCAACCCTCACCTCTGTGTATAACTTCATAGATTACTTTAACTGTTACCATGGGACCACACTTATATTATATTATTATTATTATTACTTGTTTTTAACATTAACATATTAGCATGCTACTAAACTAACTATATTGGGATCTATTGAATGACTAATGGAAGAATGGCAGGTGTTATAAAAGTAAATGCTTCAGCCTAAACCTTTTTGGTCGTAAACTGCTTTATTTATTTATTTATTTAATTATTTATACTTTTGTTTTTCTCTTTTGGCTCATCACAAGTTCTATTGGAGATGATGGACAAGGAATGGGGAAATATGATTGTTTGCTTTGTTTGTAATGTGTGTTTGAGTTTGGTCACTAAACTAAAATAAACTAAACCAAACTAAACTTACATTAAAAGTTCAATCCCAAACATTAGCATAAAAGCTAAAAGCTAACATGCTTAGAAGGAAGGAAGGAAGGAAGGAAGGAAAGAAAGGAAGGAAGGAAGGAAGGAAGGAAAGAAAGGAGTAGGGAGGGAGGAAAGGAGGAAGGAAGGAAGGAAGGAAGGAAGGAAGGAAGGAAGGAAGGGAAGGAAAGAAGCAAGGAAGGAGGGGAAGAACAAAGGAAAAATTAAAGAAAGAGGGAGGAAGGAAGGAAGGAATGAAGGAAGGAAGGAAGGAAGCAAGGAAGGAGGGGAAAGAACAAAGGAAAAATTAAAGAAAGAGAGAGGAATGAAGGAATGAAGGAAGGAATGAAAGGAGTAGGGAGGGAGGAAAGGAGGAAGGGAGGAAGGAAGGAAAGAAGCGAGGAAGGAGGGGAAGAACAAAGGAAAAATTAAAGAAAGAGGGAGGAAGGAAGGAAGGAATGAAGAAATGAAGGAAGGAAGGAAGGAAGGAAGGAAGGAAAGAAAGCAGTAGGGAGGGAGGAAAGGAGGAAGGAAGGAATGAAGGAAGGAAGGAAGGAAGGAAAGAAGCAAGGAAGGAGGGGAAGAACAAAGGAAAAATAAAAAGTTAAGAGGGAGGATGGAAGGAAGGAAGGGAGGAAGGAAGGAAGAAGGAAGGAAGGAGGGAAGGAAGGAAGGAAGGAACAGTCAAAAGAGATGGGGTTATTCATTCATTTTCACATTTTAACCCTTTAAATTTGACTCATTAATGTTTAAACCCGAACCAACTACTTCTAACACTTCTGTACTCATGAGTTAAACTTTCATCCCTCAGAGTCACGACCAATGTCACAGTAGTAAGAAGGTTAAGGATGCATATTTAACACTGGTCCAGTACAGTACCTGAGTGCCATGGGCTGCAGGGCCTGCGAGGCCAGCCTCTCAAACATCCTCTGCAGTGGCGGGTGTAGCGGGTGGTCTTCGTCACCGAGGGCCTGACTGCAGCGCTGCAACAGACGCTGATGGAGACAAGCTTCACACAACACCTGCTGGTTCCTCTCACTGTTCACCAGCAGCTGCAGGATGTTCGCCACAGCCAGCTGCAGGTCGAGGGCATGCTGGAGGGGAAGGGAGCGGAGGAAAACGACTTCAGCATACTCATTTATATATCGGCTTCATAAAACAGTTCTGTCAGTAGGTTGAAATTCAGTTCATTTTAAGGTATCTAATTTCGAGGATTTGCAAAATAAACTCTTAATTAACCCTCCTGTTGTCCAATTTGATGTCAGAAATATGGATTTATTTCATTTAATTGGCTGGAAATCACATGAATGCTCCCATATTACAGTCTTTACAAGTATAATCATCACTACTTCCATCATTACTTAAATTAAAGTTAAAATAGTTGATAATTTCTGCTTATTTTTAACTAGAAAATGTGGAAAATTTCATTTAATGAGGGGAAGGGAATGGAGGAAAATGAGGAAAAATGACTTCAGCATACTAATTTATACTAACTTTAAAGAACAGTTTTGTCAGTAGGTTGAAATTCGATCATTTTAAGGTATTTAATCTCAAGGATTTGCAAAATAAGCGCTTAATTAACCCTCCTCTTGTCCTCGGGTTCAATTTGATGTCAGAAATATGGATTTATTTCATTTAATTGGCTGAAAATCACATAAATGCTTCCATACTACATTATTTACAAGTATAATCCTCCACTACTGAAATTAAAGTTAAAATAGTTGATAATTTCTGCTTCTTTTTAACTAAAAAATGCTGTATAATTTAATTTAAATGAGGCAAATCAAAACTTCAGCATACTCATTTATACTAACTTTACAGAACAGTTCTGTCAGTAGGTTGAAATTTGATCATTTTAAAGTATTTAATCTTTATAATTTAATACTTTATGCTTTATAAACAGTCAAACCAGACAAAAGTTGCACGTTTACTGGAAGGTTAACTTTGCAGAAAATGCACTATATTACTATTTTTGTGTAAAAGATACTTAAATGTCAGGGAGAAACTGTCTGGTTGGTTCACAAATGTTGTGCAACTGACATGCACACACTAAAAAAATAAAGAAATAAAAGTTTAGCTTAGTTTATTTTGTTGTAATTCACACAATAAAATGTCAGATAATGATATATACTTATATATACAGAAAACCTGAATGGCCTTATTTAAAGCCTCCACCTAAAAAATGTTAAAATTAAATAATATTATATAAATTAATATAAACATATAAAAATGAGAACAAACCAAATAATCACTATATATAACATAGTAATAAATAAGTAAATAATATAATATAGTATAATATTAAATGAAGTCCTCTGCCCTGTCTGTAACCCCTTCACCCCCTGACACAGGAAGTGCACGTTAGGCCATTTCCTGTCTGGTGCTTCCTCACCTCTGGCTGGCTGTCGGAGGAGACGGAGGGCAGCAGGTCCAGCATGGCCAGCACGGCCCCCGGATGAATGACCACCATGTCCGACGAAGACGAGGAGGAAGCAGGATGGGTGGGGGTGGCGGTTAAATGGAGTTTCAGGTCTGAGAGGGCTTTGACCGGAGCGGGGGGTCCCGACGTCCCGTAGTAGCCTTGTCTGGGAGGGAAAACTCATATTTAGATCATTTTAGTTCAGTCAAATCAAATAAAACTCATAATCCAAATTAAAGAAATGTTGATTAGTAGGAGTGTGACGAGATCTCGTCCGACGATATCCCGGGAGACGAAAACGCGACGATATTTCTCATCAAAGTGAATTTTGTCTTGCGAAACTATAATTAAAAAACTGTTGTCCTCAAGTCAAGGAAGGAAAGGAGGGAGGAAGAAGGAAGGAAAGGAGGGAGGGAAGGAAGAAGGAAGGAAGAAGGAAGGAAAGGAGGGAGGGAAGGAAGAAGGAAGGAAGGAAGAAAGGAAGAAAGGAAGAAGGAAGGAAGAAGGAAGGAAAGGAGGGAGGGAAGGAAGGAAGGAAGGAAGGAGGGAAGGAGGGAGGAAGGAAGGAAGGAAGGAAGAAAGGAGGCAAGGAAGGAAAGGAGGGAGGGAGGAAGGAAGGAAGGGAGGAAAGGAGGGAGGGAGGGAGGAAGGAAGGAAGGAAGAAGGAAGGAAAGGAGGGAGGGAAGGAAGGAAGGAAGGGAGGAAAGAAGGAACAAGTCAAAACAGACTGGGTCAATTTGACCCGGGAGGACGACACAAAGGTTAAGGGGCATAAAATTTTTTTTTTTTAAAAAGACGATTGTTTTTTTATCGTTCATTCGCTCGTCATGTCTTTTTTTTTATAATCTTTATTTTCATCCTGTGGCCATTTTTTAGAAGGCCCTATGTTCCCCTAAAAATATGTAACTGGCTCATAGACGCAGTGAAAGTGGCTGGAAAATATTCAAATGTGCAGCCAGTGTCTCTCAAAAAGAAAAAAAAAAAAAGAAAAGTATTTTATTATTAAAGCTCGACAGAAACGAAGTGAAATGATTACATCACTGAATGAAGTGTGAACGAGCCTCACACACACACCTCAGACATCAAGGTGTCAGTCGGCGGCGGGCGTTTTCTCGGCCCTCCTGCCGTGTAAACAACAAAGTGAAGGAGATCTTTTGGGGCCTGCAGTCGGGGGGCAATTAGGCAAAATAGGGCGCGTTGCTGTGATTCAGATTACAGAGTGGCAAATCCCCCCTCTGGGGAAACGGAGGGGCTGGAAACACTGGAGTCAGCATAAAGAGCGGGAGGGGTTGGATGTAGAGCGGGAGGGGTTGGATGTAGAGCGGGAGGGGTTGGATGTAGGGCAGGAAACTAATTCGGGTTGTTCATGTTTTTCCCAGCATGAACTAAAAGAGGTGAAAACTGAGACTAAATCCACATTAGACGGATAAATATGAAAACCTTTAATTAGCAGGTATTTTATTACATTGTAATTAAGTAGCAGTAAAGTCACAGCTCTATAAATGCTCTAAATGCTCCAAAAAACTTGATGCTATAATAACTGCAATAACAATTTTGAGTGTAATATTAAAGGGGAATTGAGACTAAATCCACATTAGAAGGCTAAATATGAAAACCCTTAATTAAGTTAGTTAGAAAATTAAGTAGTTAAGTTAAGAAGAAAATATACTTTCACCTCTTTGACTGTATTATATCAATACAGTTACAGCTCTATAAAGGCTCTAAATGCTCCAAAAACCACTAAAAATTTGAGTGTAATATTAAAAGGGGAATCGTGCAAATATTGATGGCAGCCAGTGGAGTGTCTTATGTGTGTGTATTATATGTTTTAATTAATTTAGTTAGTTAATTTTTTTACCCTCCCCCACTTATTTTTTATTGATTGTAAGATTAATACACAGAAACAAGGTATAAACTTTTTCTTCACAAACATGTACACAGAAAAAAAACCCATACCAATAACCAAGAATAAATAAGAAAAATATTATTAATAATAATAATAAAATAAAGTTAAAAAATAATAAAATAAATAAATAAATAAAAATAAAATAAATAAATAAATAAAAATAATATTAATAAAATAAATAAAAAAAGAAAAAAGAAAAGAAAATAGTAGAAAAATATTATTAATAATAAATAAATAATAATAAATAAAAAAGGGAAAAAAGAAAGGAAAAAATGAATAGACAACAAAAACAAACTAACACAAAAATCTGACTTTACTAAACACACAAATTGTCTTATTGTTGAGGCATTTTCAGTGTGGACGGAGATTCTTTAATAACATCCTAAATATGATAACACGTATCTGCAGTGTTTTCAGGTTAAATGTGGATAAAGTCTAATTAGCAGCAATTAAAAAAAAATGTAGCATAGATTTAAACTGCTGCCCTTTTCTTTAAGGTAAAGTCATTTCTTTATCTAATAACTGTTTAAAATCGATGTTATAAAAATGTGCAGAAACAAGGACGAGAGCCTCATCTAACAGCTCTGATAGTGAGATCAGTCGACCTCATGAATATTCATATCTGGAGCGGATCCAGGCGGGCAGAAGGTGAGACTGCTGAGAGGAGACCCCCGAAGTCACCTTGACCGTTACACAGCTCAGTATGCGTTAAATGTCCTCACTGTTTTTCCCTTTTATAAAAGAAATTCAAAGAGAAGGAGAGTCTCGGGGGCAACTTTAGCAAAAAGAAAAGAGAAAAGAAAAAGAAAAGGAAAGGGAAGGGGGGAAGGGGAAGGGGAAGGAGGAGGGGTTGGTTTAAAAAGCCCCATTTTACACCCAGGATTCTGTGTGCTTGAAACGAGCTTCAATGGAAGAGAAGAAGAAACACATTCCTCTCATGTGGTGACAAGAAAAACAATCGTCTCTGTTAACTCTGGTTTGACTCTCGTTTGTCACATGATCATTTTCCAACCGACATTTTCTCTGAAGTCTACAATCAAGGTTTTTAGGGTTTTTTGTTGCTACTCTTTAACATCTTACTGCTGCTTTTATAGTGATTTTAACTTTCCTGTCGTCAAATTGACCCCATCTGTTTTGACTGTTCCTTCTTTCCTTCCCTCCTTCCTTCCTTTATTCCTTCCCTCCTCCTTCCTTCTTTCCTTCCTTCTTTCCTCCCCATTACCTTCCTTTTTTCCTCGGTCCCTCTTTCTTTCCTTCCTCCCTTCCTCTTTTCCTTTCTCCCTACCTCCTTCATTTCTTCTTTCCTCTCTTCCTTCCTCCTTCATTCCTCCCTCCTTTCCTTCCTTCCTTTCTTCCTTCCTTCATTCCTTCCTTCTTTCTTCCCCGTTACCTTCCTTCTTTCCTCTGTCCTTCTTTCCTTCCTTCCTCCATCCTACCTTCCTTCCTTCCTTTCCTCCCTTCCTTCCTCCTTCATTCATTTCTCCCGTCCTTCCTCCCTCCTACTTTCCTTCCTTCCCTCCCTCCTCCCTTCCATTCTTCCTTCTTTCCTTTCCTTTCCTCCCTTCCTTCATTCCATCCTCCCTCCTTTCCTTCCATCCTTCCTCCCTCCCTTTCCTTCCTTCCATCCTCCCTCCTTTCTTTCCTTCCATCCTTCCTCCCTCCTTTCCTTCCATCCTTCCTCCCTCCTTTCCTTTCTTCCTTCCTCGACTTGAGGACACCAGGAGGGTTAACTATATTATTATATTCCTCAAGGCTGTAATGAAGTCTCTCTCTGTCTGTTAGATTTTATTGTTTGCAAGAAACACTGCACTGCTCACTTTATCTATTTATCTATTTATTTATAGTGTATATGTTCATTATTTTTGTTCTTTTTTTCTCTTTTTATGATCAGCAGGACCTGAATACTGTATTTTATTCTCTTTCAAGTATTTAAATGGCTGTAATTACAATAAACATCCTTATATCTTGAACTTTAACACAGTATTTAATGTGGATTCAATACATTACAGTAGAAGAAACCAATAAAAATCTATAATTGTTTTATCTTTTCAATTAAATAGTAAAAATGTTTCCTTTCTTATAGTTTTAAATAAGAGAAAAGTGCAAGTTTATGTGTTGTAATCCAGAATTTAAAGCATTTAAAGCTCATTAAATAACTAACCTGTGTGTAACTGTGCTCATTATTATTATCTGAATCATATATTTAAGGCTCAAGCAGCTAAAGAGTTTGTCCTCACTGAGGAATCGAACCTCGGTCTCCTGCGTCCGCTACACAGCACTGTGGAGCAGAGCTTTGTGTCCCGAGGCCGAGTCACAGCAGAGTCATGAGGACAGGTGCAGCAGATTAATGTCTAAAAATAGCTGAGAGTCATTCCTCTGTTGGCTTCTTAAAAAAAACACATGCTGTATTT
>JAJDFG010001178.1:0-22500 GCA_021039105.1 Scomber colias | reverse complement strand
GGGAGGAGGGAGGGAGGAGGAAGGAAGGAAGGAAGGGAGGGAGGGAAGAAGGAAGGAAGGGAGGGAAGGACGGAGGGAGGAAGGAAGGAAGGAAGGAAGGAAGGACAGAGGGAAGAAGGAAGGAGGGAGGAAGGAAGGAGGGAAGGAAAGAAGGAAGGGAGGGACGGAGGAAGGAGGGAATGAAAGAAGAAAGGGAGGAAGGACGGAAGGGAGGAAGGTAGGAAGGACAGAGGGAAGAAGGAAGGAGGGAGGGAGAAAGGAAAAGAGGAAGGAAGGAAGGACAGAGGGAAGAAAGGGAGGAAAGGGAGGCACAGTTAAAACAGACGGGGTCAATTTGACCCGGGAGGACGACAGGAAGGTTAATGAGACGTTTCATGATGAGATTCATGTTCAGACACTAAGAGGTCACGTGGGGTCGGACCTTCATCTTTGTGTGCTTGATGTTTATCTACTATACTTTCTGCTACAGTTGAAATGCAGCTTTATAGACATGCGTTGTAGAGCAGAATTTAAAGACCGAGCATTACAAAAAACAAATCATTATTAATCACTTCAAACACTTCAATCATCAAAATGCTCGTATGTGTGACCCACTGACCTGTCGAAGGAGTCCGTGGCCATCTTATAAAGGTAGATGAAGAGCTTGCTGCAGTGTTTGAGCGTGGGACAGACGCTCTCTCCTGCACAAGCCTCCGGGAGCCGCCTCGTCTTCCAGCAGCCTCTGGAAAGGCTGAGAGTTGGAGGGGAACACGGACGTAGCACCGAGCTTCTTAGTGTCGGAGAAACACCCGAGCAGCCTGGAGAGAGAGAGAGAGAGAGAGAGATGAGGAAAGTTTGGTTTATAAAGAAGATGAATAGATCTCAATACTTTCTTTGCATGTGAATATAATGAAAAACAGGAAGCACAACAGGAAGTTTAGAGGTTCTTCATGCTCCGTGTTGCCTTTATGCAACATTACTTCAGCAGTAAATTACTACTAAACAAAGCAACATTAAATCTGCAAGGGGTTTTAACCAGACGGGGAGTTCTGGTCCTCTGAAATGAGGCCAATGAACTGCATTCTATCAAAAGGCCACCAGGGGGCGACCGTCTCTATACAAGTCAATGGAGAATTCACCAACTTCTCACTTGATTTCTAACCTCAGTAAACGTTTTCAAAATGTGTTTATGGTCTCAATCGCTAGTTTAAAGCCTTCTTCAATGCAGTATGATGTTCATTTGGGACATTTTGGCCTCCCTGATTTTATATTTGACGATAAAGCAGGGTATGCATTAGGGCGTGGCTACGTCCTGATTGACAGGTTGATTGACCAATGTCCTCGAGATCCAGCCCTCGCAACCATAGCAACCTCCCTGCTCCACCCATGGCTCCGCCTCATGCTCATATAAGTAGAATCCATGTTTTTATTTTTCCCAGCATGCACCTAAAATTTTCAAGATGGCACTGCCTAGATTTGAAACTACTGGCTTTCCGAGCAGCAGTCCACAAACCAATGGGTGACGTCATGGATGTTATGTCCATTTCTTTTATACAGTCTACAAACTGATTTTTAAGTATTTTAAATCCTGTTATTCTTAAATCCACATTTACTGACATGCAGTTTTTTATTCTTTCTGCCTTTGTTGGTGCATTTCTAAGTTTCTCTGCTCCATAGTGCTATGAGATAGAAAAATGTCCTGAGGGAATCTTTACATAAGTAAACTTTAAGGGTATCCTGTTGAGCATTATCTTTAAGAGTGGGTTCCTGTTTAGTTTGTATCACATGAGAATCACGTTGGGTTCATGTTGGAGTCATGATGTACAGTCCTGCTAATGCTGGTAGCAGCAACGTGCAGAAAAAAAGGTAAAGAGGTAAAAAAACTGCTAACAAGTAAACAAGTGTATAAAGAATAGAGGATTATAATTCAACATCTGCTCTGCAAATGTTTTACAAGGATGTTAATTATGCAAACAATGCATTCAGTGAGAAACATTGGAACAAACTCCACAGAGTTCCTTTAAGTCAATTCTCTTTAAGGAGAATTTAATTAAAATTAAACTGAGTTGTAAAATCAAACTGTCACCAGATAAAATCTTATCAGATTTCTCATTAATCACCTCCTGTTGTCCTCGAGTCAAGGAAGGAAGGGAGGAAGGAAGGATGGAAGAAGGGAAGGAAGGAAGAAGGGAAGGAAGGAAGGGAGAAAGAAGGAAGGAAGGGAGGAAGAAAGAAGGAAGGAAGGAAGGAAGGAGGGAAGGAAGGAAGGAAGGAAGGAAGGAAGGACAGAGGAAATAAGGAAGGAAAGAAGGACAGAGTAAAGAAGGAAGGGAGGAAGGTAGGGGGGAGGAAAGAAAGAGAGAAGGAGGGAGGAATAAAGGACAGAAGGAAGGAAGGAAGAAAGGGGGATGGAGGAAGGAAAGAAGGAAGAAAGGAGGAAAAAGGAAGGAAGGAAGGGAGGAAGGAAGGAAGGAAGAAGGAAGGAAAGGAGGAAGAAGGAAGGAAGGAAGGAAGGAAGAAAGGAAGGGAGGAAGGAACAGTAAAAACAGACGGGGTCAATTTGACCCGGGAGGATGACACAAAGGTTAATTCTCTATCCAAAGGAGAAAGCAAAGCGCTGATTCAGACGGGAATTCACAAATAACAGATGATCTTTAACTCCAGGTGAAACTAGCGCTGGTTAAACATGGCTGCCGTCCTCACCTCACAGCGTCCGCCAGCTTCTCGTACTGGATCTCTGTGCGGAAGAAGTGTGAGTTGGCGGGTTCGTAGCGCATGGCGGCGGTGAGCGTGCAGAAGACGGTGAGCAGGAGTTCGAACACTTGGTTCTGGTTGACGCGTTCCCAGCCGTGACGAGGCGGTTGGCACAGCGACCGTTCCATGGCAACCAGCAGAGAGGTGACGTAGACGAAACCGCCAACCTTCCGGAAAACCGTCCGGGTGCGATGACTCTCACGTAACACCGCCAACAAGGCCTGAAGAAGAAGAAAGAGAAGAAAGAGAGAGATGTTTGAGTTTCATCAAGATTTTAAGGGTTAAATAATAATAAGCTGATTAAAAGGAAATAACACAAATATGAAATGTATTACCAACATGATGTATTTAATGAAAAGACTGTACTCCACTGTTCATGTCTTGCCACTTTAATTTAATTTTCTGCCCCACCTTTTTTATTTTTTATTTTCATTTTTATTTTTTATTTTTATTATTTTTTTTATTTTTTTAATTATGTTGTATTTATTTTATTTTATTTTTTCATTATTTTGTATTTATTATTATTATTTTTTATTTATTTTATTTATTTTTTTTAATTATTTTTTTAATTATTTGATATTTATTTTATTTTATTTTTTATTATCATTTTTTATTTATTCTATTTTTTTATTATTTTTTATTTATTTTTCATTTTATTTATTTTTCATTTTATTTATTTTTTTATTAATTAATTACCTTGTTTTTAATTTATTGTACTTAACTCTTTACCACTCTTATAATTATCCACCTTTTTTTGTTTTATTTTATTTCACTCATTTCACCCTTAAGATGAATAAAAGTGTCAAAAACACTATTTAAAAACTCTATATTTGGACATTAGAGCCAATAAATGAGACTGTAAAATCAGTCCATCAGAATAATCTGTTTGGCCCTGTTTTGGCCCACGGACCACGTGTTGCCCACCGCTGCTTCTCCATTCTCCGTCTCACTTTCCTCTGTGTCACTTTTAGCTCCACTTTATTTCACAAACTTATTTAACCGTTCATCTATTCAACCCACATTTGGAGTTTTCGCACCATTCGGTTCCCGTCGCCTCATTCAGTCACGTCTCTATTCATCAACTGCTTTTCCCTCCTTTCATTCTTCTCCTGCGCTCAGACAGATTTATGGGACCCTCAGGGTTTCTTTTCTCGCTCCGCACCAACTGAATTTATTCCTCTAGATTTCTCCCAAAGTTTTATGGTTCACATTTACAAAGCAACCTATCATAAAACTGAAACTGTAACCTAGATATGAGTTTGAGGGGAAACCTAAAAACAGCATGTGAGCATCTAACGGTTGTCACAGGCGACGGCTTTCATTAACGAATAAAAACATAATAATAATCATAAAAGTGGAGAAAATGTCAGATGAGGTTTTTGAATGATGCAGCTGAAGTGTGATGAGACATTCAGGGGAAAACATTCATCTATTTCAATACTAGTGGTGAATGAATATTTCTTAACAGTCCAAAAAACTCAGTATGTTACCATGGTGACGGAACTTCTCCTAGTTAATAACCTGGAAAATCTGACAAACTGCACTTTTCAATGTTCACCAATATCAGGTGTTTTATGTATATTACTCATTTCAGTTCAACTATGCAATATACATAAATATATATATTCACTTTAAATCTGTGCAATATCAACTCAGGTATATTATCACTGTAATTTGGGTGAACTGAAGCTTTAAAGATGCTTAAATACAATAAATGACTAATCTCTGACATATGACAGTATTTAGATTTATGTACTATCAGAGACTCTGCCATATTGTCAGTACTGAAGCTCTTACTTTATCATCTCTGGATGTATTTTGGTTATTGACGGCAGTTTGTAAATCAATGATTAGGACTGTTTCATGGCAACATGAACTCAAGCAGGAGTGAGCTTTGAGTGAAAGCAGATCACATCCTGAAAAGTTGAGCTGAACTCTTTTTAAAGCAAAAGAAAACACAGAAGATGGAAAATGACCTGATGCAGAGCTAAAGGAGATTAACTTAAATTTAATTTCTACATCAATTAAATGATTTCTAAAGTGTTTAATTTGTTGGATTAGAGAAGATCCACTTTACTAGCTTCTACCTCAGCTCTCAGAGTTTTAAGCTTTGGCTAAATCTTCACCTACACCTAAAAATTAAATCATGAAATAAGTGATTATTTTTCGTCTTCACCTCCAGCAAAAAAAAATATAAAAACTTTCATCTAGTAGTGAGTCAAGCTGCTGGAGGGAGAGAGAGTAAAAAGAGAAGTAAAAAGTGTCCGCTGAGCAGCTGTTTCCTGCTGCATTAAAATACTGCCAGAATCAGCACTCACAGTTTTTTAACACCAATCACAGGAAGTCTTCTACATCCTGTTCCTGTCCAGTCCGAGCTGGGAAACTACCAGCAGCCTCAGACTGTGTGCTGTTACATGTTCAGTCTTTTTGGGGAGGGGGGGGGGGGTGTTAGCTTTAGCAGCCATGTGGAGGCTTTTAAAAGAGTTGGATTGCCCCATCCTAAACTTAAAGAGTTGTCAGTTATTACGCTACATTCAAGTGCACCCAGATAATGTGGGACAATACATAATGGATATTAATGGGACAATGTGTGTGTTTCTATGGCACCTTATATAATAATACTTCTTAACCTTTGTGTCGTCTTCCTTCCTTCCTTTCTTCCTTCCCTTCTTCCTTCCCTCGCTCCTTTCATTCCTTTCTTCCTTCCCTCGCTCCTTCCTTCCTTCTTCCTTCCTCCCTTCCCTCCTTCCTTCCTTCCTTCCTTCCTTCCTCCCTCTCTCCTTTCTTCCTTCCCTCCTTCCTTCCTTCCTCCTTCCCTCCCTTCCTTCCTTCTTCCTTCCTCCTTCCCTCCCTCCTTTCCTTCCTTCTTCCTTCCTTCCTTCCTCCTTCCCTTCTTCCTTCCTTCCCTCCTCATCCCTCCTTTCCTTCCTCCTTCCCTCCTTCCTTCCTTCCTCCTTCCCTTCCTCCCTTCCTTCCTTCCTCCCCTCCTCCATCCCTCCTTTCCTTCTTCCTCCCTTCCTTCCTTCCTTCCTTCCTTGTTGAGGACAACAGGAGGGTTAAAGTCAGAGGAAATACCTCTGACTGATTCCTGTTGAGTTAACAATGGGAATTATGGAATATTTTTTCTTTCATGTATAAGAATTGTTATGATACCATCTTGTCTGGCTGTGCATGTTTATTTTGAAGGCACCCTTTATAGGCTGTCCATTAGAGCAATTCTTATTTATACTATTCAATAGACAAGGATTGCCCCATCCTGAGAGGTTAAATACACACATTCAAAAAGGCTAATGAGATTAGTTTCAGATCTATTTATGTGTATATAATGTTTTACTGTCAATGGATCAAAACCCTGAAAATGAGCGAAGAAAAAATTATTTTACTCTTAAACTGGATTTGATATATCTTCAAGTTCTTAGCAGCCCTTTGGTTTCTTGTTTTTTTTTTCTTTTTTAGTGTGATCATTAAAATCCCTGATTAGCGAAATTGGAGCAAAATGCTGACGGGTTAATCCAAGCATAGCCTTCAGAAAGCGTGAGAATTACCTCGTCTGAAGCTGCAGAGTTTGGAAATGCAATTATGCTCCGAAAAAAAAAGAAAAGAAAACGAGCCTCCATTCTCTCCTCCTCTGTGTGTGTGTGTGTGTGTGTGTGTGTGTGTGTAAATGACTTTATGTGAACCTTACACTTGCTGCCCCCAGTTTGAGGCAATTACTGTTATGCAGGCCTTCAAATGCATATTGATTTTTCTTTAAATTACACACTTAACTTTCCTCCACATCCTCACTTTCAAAGCTGGTCTTAGCTACACTATCACTACTGTGTTTTTAAAGTTGTAAGTTTGAGATAGATCAGTGTGTGTGTGTGTGTGTGTGTGTGTGTGTGTGTGTGTGTGTGTCGTTACCCGCAGTATGTCGGTCTTCAGCTGGAGTTCGCTGGACGGTGCAGAGTGCATGAGGCCCAGCAGAGTTCCCATGTCGTCGTCTCCGCTGGGCGACAGGACGAGCTGCTGGATGATGAGCAGAGCGTGTTCCCGACACTGACGGTACTTCACGATGTTGTGAACGCAACGAGCGCCGCCGAACTCTCTGAAGAGGGCTGGAAGACGAAGAGGAGAAAGGAGGGGAAAAGAAGCAGAAATAGAGATTTTTTAATGCTTTTATTTCCATTTAAGAATCACTTTACACAATTTCATGACCATTTTAACCCTCCTGTTGTCCTCAAGTCAAGGAAGGAAGTTAGGAAGGGAGCAAGAAGGAATGAAAGGAGGAAGGAAGGGAGGAAGAAGGAAGGAAAAGAGGGAGGGAAGGAAGAAAAGAAAGAAGGAGGGAGGGAGGGGAGGAAAGGAAGGAAGGGAGGAAAGAAAGAAGGAAGGAAGGAAGGAAGGAGGGAGGGAGGGCGGGACGGAGGGAGGGAGGGAAGGAAGGAAGAAAGGAAGGAAGGAAGGAAAGGAAAGGAAAGGAAAGAAGGAAGGAGGGAAGGAAAGAAGGAAGGAAGGAAGGGAGGAGGGAAGGAAAGAAGGACTGAAGGAAGGGAGGAAGGAAAGAAGGACAGAAGGAAGGAAGGAGGGAAGGAAAGAAGGAAGGAAGGAAGGAAGGAAAGAAGGAAGGAAGGAAAGGAGGAAGGAAGGAACAGAAGAAGCTAAAATGTATCACTGGAATATTTTTACTGATGGACTGAACTTTTAAATTCTTCTAATTTTGGTGACAAACTGATTTTCTTTCTACTCTTGCATCTTCCCTCTCTCTCTCTCTCTCTTTAGATAAGTCTCTTTAGTAATGCTGCCACCCGAGAGTGTCGAGCATAAAATGTAAATGTAATCAATGTGTCATGCTGGAGTGCTACAAAAATATCCCACACACACATCATCATCGTGTTTTTCTGACGAAAGCAAGACCAGTCATCGCCAAGGTCGAAAGAGATCTCTGAGCTGTCGGTGTGCAGCTTTGTTGGTAATCTTTGTGACTCATCACATTTCTACAGCTGACTGAGACACACACACACACACACACACACACACACACACACACACACACACACACACAGAGTGTGAGAGGCTGCATGCAAGGACTTGATGAAAAAGATAATTAAAGCCTCAAAGAACAATCTGTGCATCATCAGTTGTAATGGCAACAGGTTTGTTCCTGCAGAGCATAAAACAAGCTGCAGCTGCACTGGGACGTCATATAAAGTAAATGTCCAGTTTAAATCCGCGTAAAGTAAGAATAAATATGTGTTCTGAGGCTTCAAAGTTGTGTAAAAATCAGTCTCATTCTCTGCTCCCAAACGCTGTGGGCGTGGGCGTCGAGTCCGCTGAAGCCCCGCCCCCTACCAAGTGTCACCTGTCAATCAAAGTCATCACCTCTACCAGAAACATGGACGCTACGTCTGAAAGCTTTCTGCTGCTAGCTCGGGCTGCTAGCTCAGCGGCTAACTCGGCTGCTAGCTCGGCGGCTAACTCAGCTACTAGCCCGGCGGCTAATTCAGCGGCTAACTCAGCTAACTGGCTAACTGTAGACTGTATTGGTAGTAGTGTGAGAGTAACAATAACTCGCCACTAGGCAGGTTAACCACTTATATAGTGGGGGGGAGACGCCACTACGTCACAGAGTAGCCCTTTTTTGCAGGCTCAGAAAATCAGGAAAAATTAGTGAGTGAGAAACAGTAAATCAATGAATTGACTTTACACAGACTTTAATGAACTCAATGTGCTTAACTGGCACAGAACATTTTGGCTCATCCAACCTTACAAAGTCGAGGGAACACCCTGCTCTTGATTGAATTAAGACTTCAAGACAGTTATGACAGTATAAGCGTGGTCCTAAAGATAAAACGTTAATTATGAAGTGACATGAAGTCCTGTATTAATCTATAATGAGTCTCGTTCCTCTCCTGTGTGTGCTTTACCTGCGTTAGTGTTGGTGGTGTTGGAGCCCTGCAGGAGAACAGTCAGCGTCTCCATCACCAGCCAGGCCAGCTGCTTCTGCTCCTCTGCTACGGTGCTGTTTTTACAGTCAGCTGAACACACAGAGAGAGGAAAGGAGAGAGAGAGAGAGAGAGAGAGAGAGGAGAGAGAGAGAGAGAGAGAGAGAGAGAGAGAGAGAGAGAGAGAGAGAGAGAGAGAGAGAGAGAGAGAGAAGAATTAGATTTACAAAGCAGCAGATTGCATTCAATTTAAACACAATACTCATTTTAAACCAGTGATATTAACTCTCCTGTTGTCCTCAGGTCAAGGAAGGAGGGAAGGAAGGAAGGAATGAAAGGAGTAAGGAGGGACGGAGGAAAGGAGGAAAGGAGGAAGGAAGGAAGGAAAGGATTTAGGAGGGAGGGAGGAAGGAAGTAAGGAGAGAAGGAAGGGAGGAAGGGAGGAAAGGAGAAGGAAGGAAAGGAGTAAGGAGGGAGGGAGGAAAGAAGTAAAGAGAGAAGGAAGGGAGGAAAGAAGTATGGAAGGAGGGGAAGAACAAAGGAAAAAAATAAAGAAAGAGGGACGAAGGAAGGAAAGAAGGAGCAGTCAAAAGAGATGGGGTCAATTTGATCCGGGGAGGACGACAGGAGGGTTAACTTACATAATACACCTTTGTATTTTGCCTGTTTTGACCTGAATTCGGTCATTACTGGATGTTAATTTGACCTCTTCTTTTGCTTATAAAGATTGATAATACCTGCTCCAGTATTGATTAGGTAAATATTTACATCTAGCAAGAACGTACATGAGAAAAGCCCCTTCTATACTCCTTTGTTACTTCTTGGTCTTAAACAGGACTTGATTGACTTTGTTGATTCTCTTTCATCATGCTATGTAGATGAGGAGATCTTAAACTTCTCTTTTAGGACACAAAAATGAAATTCATGGACACAGACTCATGAATACTAAATTAACCACCATCATATCTTCATTAGCATACAACCAATAAAGGAAAAAGCTTAATTCAATACACAAAAAATGATATAAACTTCACTAAAATCACCTCACATGTTAAACTTTATTTCAGTTTATTGATCCAACATTATGCTAACCCACCTTGGTCGTTATTGTGCTGCTGCTGCGACGTCGGTTCTTTCAGCAGGGCGGGCGTACTTGTGCAACAGGTTGACCAGAACCTCCAGCAGGCCGACCTCCCGCAGCACGTCGCTGAACACCGGGTCGTGCCTGGACAGCTTCAGCAGCGTCCGGACGGCCGTGATGCTGCAGGCGTGTGACGTGCTCGACTTGAGCAGCACGCTGACACTGAACAGCTCCTTGCACGGCACGTAGTTGAGGCTGAAGACGACGAACTCCAACAGCTCGAAGTACTTGGTCTGGGATTCGGGGAGTTTGGCCACTCGCTCAGCGAACTGCGAAAGGGTGTGTTGATACTCCAGGATGAAATAGTTGGCCGGCTCGGCGGCGTAGATGTTTCCAATGGCGTCGAGCAGCATGCTAGCCAGGCGGTTGGTTTTAGCCCGAAGGAAGGCGTTCTGGAGCACGGAGAAGGCCTGGACGTTACGCACCGTGTGGCCTGTAAGAGATACGACACGAAACACAAGAAGAAGAAAAATAAGTGATGAGAATAAATGATGAGCACACGAATATAAACTAGGGATGCTCCGATCGATCGACCCTAAACAGGTTGGGCTCTCAAAGTGCAGATCAGAAAAGCAGATCACATATAAATATATATATGTATATTTTTAAATCTTTTACCCAAGACTGTTTTTCTGCGCGTGACATAAACTACCTGCGACTGTTTTTCCGCTCTCATGAATGAGGCAGGCAGCAACTGCATGCTCCTTTTTGTTTAAAATGATTTTGAAGCCTTTTTTGCATCACTTGGGGAGTAAGGCAAGTAAATTAAATGGACTGTACTTACATAGCGCCTTTCTACCACGCAGGGTGCCAACCTGCTCATCAGGGGGATGTTAACCATTCATTCTCATTCATACACCGTTGGCGCAGCAACAGGAGCAATTTGGGGTTAAATGTCTTGCCCTAGGACACATCGACATGTGGACTGGAGGAGCCGAGAATCGAACCGCCAATCTTCCAATTGGTGGACGACTGCTCTACCTCCTGAGCCTCAGCCGCCCCATTTTTAAGTAAATTGTATTTATTTTTATTTTATTTCATCTATTGCTCTTGACAGGGCATGTAATGTTTGATTGTAGTACATAAAGATCTCGATTGTATTTATTATCTATTTTAGTACAAATGGTTTTACCAATGTAAGTGGTGCACAAGGCTAAATTGTAAATACAGGACATTGAGGATTATTATTATTATTATTATTCTCCCATCCATTCTGTGATTGGTAGATTTATGATTCCTGTGATCGGTGATCGGCCCCCAAAAATGCTGATCGGAGCATCTCTAATATAAACGGATGCTTAAATATTCAATTGGGCCTGACCGACTCAGCAGGAGAAAGTCTGCTCTGCTAAATATGCAAATCATTAAAATGCTTAAGTGTAAAAACACAGAAGGATGAAAAGCGCCGACAGTAAACACAGTAACATATGGAGGCTAATGACGCATGTACGTTTCCACAGACTTCACGGACTTACATCTGACTCCTCTGGCCTTAATCCAACATTACAAAAACCTATTTTTCTTGGTCTTGAAACCTCCCTGGTTAAAAACTAAAAAGGCAGATATCTGAAACCATTCCTCGCTTTACATAAGAAAAGTGTCTCAAAGGGGCACGAAACCTAAAGACCCCTCTGGAAGAAAAATGAGAAAGGTTGATCTCATACAAGCTCTCGGGTTCGTTGACAGCTTTTGTATGATATTGAATGCAGTATTCGGTGAACTGAAACCAAAACCAGGTTATGTCATCGAACTGGGAAAGAAAAGTAGATCCAATTTACTTTGAATGGGCAGCGAGAGGAGATGCGACATAAATCAGTCCTTAAGAGAAAGATTTTACATTTCTTTGTTGGACAGACAACAAACAAAGATTGAGCTTCCTCTTCTTAGTAAATTAATCATGGCTGACTCATTCATTCTCAAACCTTTAAACTGTTTTGTGTTTTTTTATCCGGAAGCATTTAATTCATGAAGATCATTGAGACTTAGATTCAACAGCAATACTGTATGGCTATAGTTAAACACAGTGGTGCTTGGAGCTAAATGCTAACATGCTAAATGCTAACATGCTGTGATTATATTGTATTTTAATAACTGTGCAGCACTTTGGTTCAACTGAGGTTGTTTTTAAATGTGCTTTATAAATAATCTTGACATGCTAACATAGACTATGCAGATGTTATAAGCAGGTATTTATAATGTTTGCCAAGTTCAACACTTTAGTTTAGCATTTTAGCATGCTAACATTAGCTAATTAGCACAAATAACAAAGTAGAGGCCCATTCAAATATCATCTGTTTTGCAGGTATTTGGTCAAAAAAGGAAAGTGTTGGAGTAACTGAAATTTTGACCTGATTAAGAATAGATTAGATTAAGAATAAAAGTATAATTTCCATTATTGCATTTAATCGTGCAGGGAAAATGAATGTCTGTACTAAGTTTCAAAGCAGTTCTTCAATAGATGTTTCAGTAGAGGAAAAGTCAAGGGATCACCAAAGTTAGCGTTAGTTATCTTCTGGGGGACCATGAATGTCTTCCATCCATGCAGCAGTTGCAAAAATAAAATATTCTCGTCTACTCATAAAAAGGTCCAGACTGAAGACCAAGTTGTAAAAATGAGCTTTGACATTGTTAAAGATCCTGACAATAATTAACTTTTTGTTTGCATAGAAAAAAAAGTGTGTCTCTTAATATTTCACATTTGATTGTACTGTATTACTCAGCAGTCAATAAGTCTGGTCTAGTCTAGACATAACAATGTTTCTTATCTTTGTCATTAATTGCCTTTGCTTATTAAGTAATCAACATGCGCAGTAATAAAGCATCAAGGGAGAAAGAAAGTCCTTATTTGATGCAACAATATGATGTGACATGTAAAGAGCAACCGACAGCTGGAAAAGCTAAAAAAATGAAATATCACATTTTAACATCAGGTTGTAAAGTTCTTTGTTTTCTCATTATGAAGCGAGACATTGTTAGAAATCCTTTTGAAGACTGGAAACAGAGACAACAGTTTCTTCACTCTTTCTGTGTGACTCATAACATTGCACATCTGATTGTACTGTATTACTCATATACAATGATGATATGATCTTTCTGGTTAATCCTTTAAATGGTAAATGGTAAATGGACTGTACTTATATAGCGCCTTTCTAGTCTTGACGACCACTCAAAGTGCTTTACATTACAACTCATTCACACACATTCACACACTGATAGCAGGAGCTACCATACAGGGTGCCAACTTGCTCATCAGGGGGAATCTAACCATTCATTCACATTCACACACCATTGGCGCAGCAACGGGAGCAATTTGGGGTTAAGTGTCTTGCCCAAGGACACATCGACACGTGGACTGGAGGAGCCGGGAATCAAACCGCCAATCTTCCAATTGGTGGGACGACCGCTCTACCTCCTGAGCCACAGCCATAACAATGTTTCTTATCTTTGTCATTAATGCCTTTTCTTTATTAAGTGATAAATATGAGCAGTAATAAAGAATCAAAGGAGAAAAAAAATCCTAATTTGATGCAACAATTAGATGTGAATTTCATGTGTAAAAGCCTTATTAACATAAAAATACAGAGAATCAAGTAAATTATAATAGGTGATGGTTTGGTCTTTGCATTAGTTAGAGCAAGGATGAAGAGCGAGGATGAAGAGCGAGAGCATGAAAGATGGAAATCATCCACCAACGTCACTACACGAACGACCTGACCTGCATTTATATGAGTAGCTCTTTACACAGGGTGAACACACCAACACAAAACCACACGCTATCATTCTCACACACACCAACACACCGACTCTGAAATGTGTCATTATCACACACACACACACACACACACACACACACACACACACACATACACACACACACACACACACACACACACACACACACAGACACAGACACAGACACACACAGACACAGCCGTTAAGTGAATGTGGCGGACTAATAAGGCATGTAAAGTGGACCCTCACACCGTGATGGCTTCTGGTAATGACTCTGCACACAGCTGGAGGTGTCATTAGGTAGGTAAGGAGTGTGTGTGTGTGTGTGTGTGTGTGTGTGTGTGTGTGTGTGTGTGTGTGTGTGTGAGGTTAGAAAGCTCACAGTTTCTACGTTTGCTGCTGTGCATTATAGTGAGGTGATAGACGTGAGAAGCAAAGTTAAACTGTTCTACAAAAGCATTAAAATCTATCACAAAGAAATATTTCATTGTGTGTTCTTTCCTAAAAATGAAAAAAAAAGTCCAAATAAAGCCGAAATGTGTTTATTTGTGTATAAACTAATAAATAAATGTATAATAATTTAAATAATTCATGATAATAATAATAAATAATGAACACTAGCAAAACCAGAATGAAACCTAAACAAGAGAAAAACCAAAATTGATGGATAAAAATGTCATATTTGTAATTTCCACTGCATTAAAATTAATGAGTATATGAGAAAGAAATGCACTAAATTAATAAATATAATAAATTACTAAAAAGTCAAAGGAGGAATTAAGCCTGATTTCAAAGAGTATTGCACATTTCAGTCACTTAAATAAATTATTAAATATATAAAACTGTCTTAAAGCTTGAGAACTATTAGAACATATTATAACTATATACAGATATGCTATTAATGTTTATGGCACATTATTTAACATATTGAAAGGTTTTGACCAATGTATATGTAGTAAATAGTAAAGAAGTACTCAAAATATTTAATATAAAACTGTAGAAGTGGAAAACTATCATGCTATATATCAACTTCCTGTTTTATAGCTGTCTCTTTAATATAATTATAATTAAGCAGTTAGTTAGTAAATGTATTTATTCATTCATTCTATCTTTCATTCATTCATACGCACAAAATCTGTATTTAAATGTTCATGGATGGATGGATGGATGGATAGATGGATAGATGGTTGGATAGATAGATAGATAGATGGACAGATGGATAGAGAGATAGAGAGGTAGATGGGTGGATGGATGGATGGATGGATGGATGGATGGATGGATGGATGGATGGATGGATGGATGGATGGATAGATAGATAGATAGATAGATAGATAGATGGATAGATGGATAGATGGATAGAGAAGTAGAGAGGTAGATGGGTAGATGGGTAGATGGGTAGATAGATAGATAGATAGATAGATAGATAGATAGATAGACAGACAGACAGACAGCGAGAAGAGAAGACAAAGATACAATACATAACACAGGATGGGATTTGTTTTTCAGGCAGCTGACGTGAAACTGCGTCTCCGAGACAATGCTCTTAACAACTACAGCATCTCCGGCTACCAAAGAGCCCATCTGTATGCAGAGAGCTTCAGGCATTCATCTTCAGCAGGGTGACAGACAGGCAGCGGGGGTTGCCATGGCGCCTGTCAACAGGTTAAGCTCGCCGGGATCAGCCGAGCATCAAAGTCATTTCGGGGATTAAGATCTAACGTGGAGATACGGCGGCTTGGGTATACACCAGGACTTTTTTTTTTACCACAAGTAATTCTTCTCTTGTTTCACGGCTTTAGGAGACAAAGTTGGTGGTAGGAGAAAGGAAACATCTTCATTTACTCAAAATCTTAGCTTGATGCTCTGGTGTTGAAGCGAATGTAGCAAAATCAGTTGGTTCAATTGTTTAGGGGGCAATCTATTATTCCTTTTTTATAGCCAGCAGTAGAAAAGATGACAGGAAATGAGAAGAGAGGGAGAGAGAGAGATGATGCCCAAGCGAAGGGAAATAGGGAAATGACTCGCACATCTAAATTTAATTTTACTATCCGAGTCTCGCTGATTTGGGAAATAATGAAAGCAGCTGATGAATCTAGGGAGGAATAATGAAACCGAACCTTTGCCAGAAGGCTGAGGGGAGAACGAATCCAGGCAGTAAGAAGGGAGCTCCTGTCGTCAGGCCGGCTGGTTTCAGCTCCGTCACTCCGTACGTAGTCAGACAGGTGACCAGGTTGACCAGATCCTTCAGTGCATCCTTCGATTCGTCCTCCTTGGCCTGTTCCAGTCTGCACACACACACAGAGAAGCTTGTAAGATTGTGCATAAAACACACGATCAGAAAACAGCGTGCATCACTAGTAGGGTTGGAAACTGGAATATATGGGAATTTATGGGAATTAACTGGAAATTTGGGGGTAACTTCTGATTATTATTATTATTATTAAATCTGATTATTTTAACCAAGATTATGCTACAAGATGTTTTTTCTAACTACATTTAAGTTCTCTGTTATAGGCTAACATGCAATTTTGTAAATTTCCAGTTTATTCCCGTTAATTTTACTATATACTCCTTGTTAATTCCCATTTTTTTCCTTGTTAATGCCCATTTTTTCCTTATTAATGCCATATATTCTTATTAATGCCCATATATTCCCGTTAATTCCCATATATTCCCATTAATTCCCATATATTCCCATTAATTCCCATATATTCCTTGTTAATTCCCATTCATTCTTGTTAATTCCCATTTTTTTCCTTGTTAATGCCCATATATTCCCATTAATTCCCATATATTCCTGTTAATTCCCATATATTCCTGTTAATTCCCATATATTCCCATTAATGCCCATATATTCCCATTAATTCCCATATATTCCTGTTAATTCCCATATATTCCTGTTAATTCCCATATATTCCCATTAATGCCCATATATTCCCATTAATTCCCATATATTCCTTGTTAATTCCCATATATTCCCATTAATTCCCATATATTCCTTGTTAATTCCCATTCATTCTTATTAATGCCCATATATTCCTTGTTAATGCCCATATATTCTTGTTAATGCCCATATATTCCTTGTTAATGCCCATATATTCTTGTTAATGCCCATATATTCCTTATTAATGCCCATATATTCCTTGCAAATGCCCATATATTCCTTGTTAATGCCCATATATTCTTGTTAATGCCCATATATTCCTTATTAATGCCCATATATTCCTTGCAAATGCCCATATATTCTTTGTTAATGCCCATATCTTCTTGCTAACTCCAATATATTCCCCTTAATTCCCATATATTTCCATTAATGCCCATATATTCCAGATAATTCCCATCTTGCATCCCTAATCACTACCTACGGCAAGCTGCAGAGGACAAAGATGTCAGTCGTACCTGAGCATGAGGTCACAGAGGAAGGCGTTAACCCTGGCACATGCGGAAATCGTCCAGCAGGGTTTGAGAAACGTCGCTGGAGTCTTTGAGGAAGCAAGAGAGACCGGCGAACATTTCCACGATCTCCAACGGCGACAGATCGTCAGATTGCTGCATGTTCTGAACACACGTGGAGAGGCATTCCTTCTCTGTAGATGGAGAGATTTTGGAAGGGGGGGGGGGGAGAAAGGGTTAGATGTGTAGAGATAGAAGAGGAAGAGGAAGAGGAGGAAAAGAAGGGATTGATTTGTGAGGAATTTGGTGCCCATATATTCCTTATTAATGCCCATATGTTCTTATTAATGCCCATATATTCCTGTTAATGCCCCTATATTCCTGTTAATGCCCATATATTCCTTGTCAATGCCCCTATATTCCTGTTAATGCCCATATATTCCTTGTCAATGCCCATATATTCTTGTTAATGCCCATATATTCTTGTTAATGCCCATATATTCCTTATTAATGCCCATATATTCCTTGTTAATGCCCATATATTCCTTATTAATGCCCATATATTCCTTATTAATGCCCATATATTCCTGTTAATGCCCATATATCCCTTATTAATGCCCATATATTCTTATTAATGCTCATATATTCTTATTAATGCCCATATATTCCTTGGTAATGCCCATATATCCCTTATCAATGCCCATATATTCCTTATCAATGCCCATATATTCTTGTTAATTGCCCATATATTCCTGTTAATGCCCATATATTCTTATTAATGCCCATATATTCCTTATTAATGCCCATTTATTCCTTATAAATGCCCATATATTCCTTATTAATGCCCATATATTCCTTATTAATGCCCATATATTCCTGTTAATGCCCATATATTCTTGTTAATTCCCATATATTCTTGTTAATGCCCATATATTCCTGTTAATGCCCATATATTCTTATTAATGCCCATATATTCCTTATTAACGCCCATATATTCTTGTTAATGCCCATATATTCCTTATTAATGCCCATTATATTCTTGTCAATGCCCATATATTCCTGTTAATGCCCATATATTACTGTCTATACCCATATATTCCTTATTGATGCCCATATATTCTTATTAATGCCCATATATTCTTTATTAATGCCCATATATTCTTATTAATGCCCATATATTCCTTATTAATGCCCATATATTCTTTATTAATGCCCATATATTCTTATTAATGCCCATATATTCCTTATTAATGCCCATATATTCTTGTTAATGCCCACATATTCCTTATTAATGCCCATATATTCTTGTCAATGCCCATATATTCCTGTTAATGCCCATATATTCCTTGTTAATGCCCATATATTCCTTGTTAATGCCCATATATTCCTTATTAATGCCCATATATTCCTTATTAATGCCCATATATTCCTTGTTAATGCCCATATATTCCTTATTAATGCCCATATATTCCTTATTAATGCCCATACATTACTGTCAATGCCCATATATTCCCATTAATGCCCATATATTCTTATTAATGCCCATATATTCTCGTTAATGCCCATATATTACTGTCTATACCCATATATTCCTTATTGATGCCCATATATTCCTTGTTAATGCCCATATATTCTTGTTAATAGCCCATATATTCCTCATTAATCGCCATATATTCTTATTAATGCCCATATATTCTTGTTAATGCCCATATATTCCCTGTTAATGCCCATATATTCCTTATTAATGCCCATATATTCCTTGTTAATGCCCATATATTCCTTGTTAATGCCCATATATTCCTTGTCAATGCCCCATATATTCCTTATTAATGCCCATATATTCCTTATTAATGCCCATATATTCCTTATTAATGCCCATATATTCCTTTATATTGAAATGAGACTTCTCTAACGCTGACAAATGCAAGAAGCTGTTATGTTGTCTTTTTAAAAAAACCTAGTAGAGCCAGACCTGTATTAATTATTCAGCATATTTGGGCTGGGATGAATGTCAATATGTTTTTTAGAGGAATCGGGGTCAGATGGAAAACACTAAGGACCTCTGACAGATACCACACTCCCTTTTTTCAAATCACTAAATCTCAACATCACACAGTTCAATGTTGTTTAAGTAGCATTTATTATTTCACTGCGCTGTTCTTTATCTCCATGTTGAGTCATTTCGGGCTCAAATTTCTTGAGTCATGCTGCAGCTAAAAAACAACAAGCATGCTGACAGACTTTTAGCACCTTTACAACAAGCAGACATGCAGCACATCTAGTTTTCCTGTTTCCAGACACGATGCACAACGTTGTAAAAAGGTTTGAGTTTTAGTTCACGTTGCTGGTATACAAAATCATGAGTTATGGATGTTTTGAGGTCCATTTAATCCCATTAATATCCAACGACTGGATACTTGAAAAACAGACTATTCTTATTGTTTTAGTGCAGAGGTGTCAAACTCATTTTCATTCAAGGGCTACATACAGACCAATTTAATCTCACGTGGGCCGGATCATTAAAGAGATGGAAGGAAGGAAGGAAGGAAGGAAGGAAGGAAGGAAGGACAGGCAAAAGGAAGGAGGGAAGAAAGGACAGACGGAAGAAAGGGAGGAAGGAAGAACAGAAGTAGGAAAGGTATATGAAGGACAGATGGAAGGAAGGACAGATGGAAGGAAAGGGGGAAAGTAGGGAGGAAGGACAGATGGAAGGAAAGGGGGAAAGTAGGGAGGAAGGACAGATGGAAGGAAGGACAGAAGGAAGTAAGGACCGATGGAAGGACAGAAGGAAGGTAGGAAGGACAGAAGGAAGGAACGAAGAAAGGAAAAGGGGAAAGAAGAAAAGAAGGACAGAAGGAAGAAAGGGAGGAAGGAAGGAAGGAAGGAAGGAAGGAAGGAAGGAAGGAAGGAAGGAAGGAAAGACCGATGGAAGGACGAAAGGACAGAAGGAAGGAAGGAAGGACAGAAGGAAGGAAGGAAGGAAGGAACGAACAAAGAAAGGAAAGGGGATGGTAGAGAGGAAGGACAGATGGAAGGAAAGTGGGCCGGATTGCACCTCTAGACGGCCCGCGGGCCACATGTTTGACACCCCTGTTTTAGTGTGTATACTTTTTTTTATAAAGACATGAAGACGGAGCAAATTCTCTCTTTACATTGATGTGTAATAAATAAACAGTCTATTTAATGTAACTCAGCTTTGCACATGTCTGTTTGGGCTTACAGCTTCTATATGTGGATTATGTTGCATTTACACATTTTTTCATGTGGCCAAATTAATGTCTGACAACCTCCAGATGTGGTTTGAATGATTGGATCTTCAATGTATCTTGTGTGGGCTTGTAGCTTTATATATAGAGACAGTTTATTATGTACAGCATGTAAAGTGATACCAGCTGTGACTAACAAATAAACCCACACATGTGCACAGATGTACTTCATTACACATATATATATTATTTTTACCGTGTATGTATTTGACCACGTTGACGCTGAGGCCGTGTCTGGAGATGGTGGTGAGCACCTCCCCAGCGCTTCTCCTCCAGGGCAGATTATGAGGGGGGCACCAGGACGTGATGGCACTGAACAACAGCTGGAGGTCGTCCTTTTGGGCCAGCTCCTCCGCCGGAGACACAAAGGTGCAGAGCTTCACCAGGATCTGCAAGGAAATTAATATGAGCTGATAAAACTACTGTTGGAACAAGTAACAGTGTAAATGTCTCAAAGGAAGAGATTTAGGTTAAAATAAATGTACCAGCTTGTGTCTGGAGGCTATTTCCTGATTACAGTGAAGGAGGAAGCAACAATTATATATCAGTGGATTCATATTTGTAAGGAGGAGGGAGGAAGGAGGGAGGAAGGAAGGAAGGAAGGAAGGAATGAAGGAAGGAAGGAAGGAAGGAAGGATGGATGGAAGGGAGGAAGAAGGAGGAAAAGAGGGAGGGAGGAAGGATGGAAAGAAGAAGGAATGAAAGGAGGGAGAGAAGAAGGAAGGAGGGAGGAAGGAAGGAAGGGAGGATGGAAGGGAGGAAGGAGGAAAGAAAAGAGGGAGGAAGGAAGGAAAGGAGGGAGGAAGGAAGGAAGGAAGGACAGAGACAAAAAGAAGGAGAAGGAAGGTAAGGGTAGGAGGGGAGGGAGGGAGGGAGGGAGGAGGGAGGGAGGAGGAAAGGAGGAAGGAAGGAAGGAAGGAAGGATGGAATGGAGGAAGAAGGAAGGAAAGGAGGGAGGAAGGAAGGACGGATGGAAGGGAGGAAGAACTGGATTCTCCGAAAGCAATGGACGTTATAGCTGGCTGTGTCGCCATGGCAACCCACTGCAGCGTCTCGTGGCATCTTCTTACTTTACGTCTTTATTCCCTCGTTCCCAACTCAAATCCCCGAAAGCTGGCTGTGACTTAGGCCTACTGCTTGCTCACTACTGACTGACATGTTGCCATAGTAACGCTAATTAGGAGTAATCTACTGTTTCTCTTCTTCGCCAAAATGGGAGATATATACGGCTCTGACTTCACACAGAGATGAGAGTTCAAATAAGACTATTTTATGTTTACTGATGAAGTGAAAAAGTTCCTCCAGGACGGTTTTAAGTTGTTTTTTTTGACTTAGAGATGAACTCAGAGGCTGTTTTGGTGTTGTTTACGGACTTTAAAATGAACTCTTAATACCATTGAAGTGGAGTGACTTATTTTAGGATCCCCTCCAGACATGCTTAGGATTTATACGGATGTTTAGTTTAGTTTAATCCGTGTTCTGCATATCCCCCCCCCCCCCCAAAAAAAAAGAAAACATATTTTAAAAACCCTGCACTGATCACTGATGAAATGTGGTTCAGTTTATCCTCATATCGCCTCACCTCCACCTCATAGAAAGTCTGCATGTTAAAAAAAATTCTCATCTTTATATAGGGGGGTCGAACATGCGGCCCGAGGGCCAGAACTGGCCCGCCGAGGGGTGCAGTCGGGCCCCACTTCCTTCAATCTGTCCTTCCTCCTTATGTCCTTCCTTCCATCTGTCCTTTCTCCCTCCTTCTTCCTTCCTCTTTCCTTCCGTCTGTCCGTCCTTCCTCCCTACCTTCCTTTTTCCCTTATTCGTTCCTTCCTTCCTTCCTTTCATCTGTCCTTCCTTCCTTCCTTCCTTCTTTCCTTCCTTCTGTCTGTCTGTCTGTCCATCCTTCCTTCCTTCCTTCCTTCCTCCATCTGTCCTTCTTCCCTACCTTCCTTTTTTCCCTTATTCGTTCCTTCCTTCCTCCCTTCCTCCCTACCTTCCTTTTTTCCCTTATTCCTTCCTTCCTTCCTTCCTTCCATCTGTCCGTCCTTCCTTCCTTCCTTCTGTCTGTCTGTCCTTCCTTCCTTTCTTCCATCTGTCCATCCTTCTTTCTTTCCTTCCTCTGTCTATCCTTCCTATCTTTCTTTCCTCCTTCCTTTTGTCTGTCTGTCTTTCCTTCCTTCCCTTCTTATTTCCTTCCTTCCTTCCCCTCCATCTTTTTAATGATCCGGCCCACATGAGATAAAGTAGGTCTGCATGTGGCCCTTGAAATGAAGATGAGTTTGACACCTCTGTCTTATATGGTTACATTTTGTTC